>JALIGW010000015.1:13673462-13845962 GCA_023053685.1 Diadophis punctatus similis | reverse complement strand
ATGGCCCTACACCATTTCTGACAAATGGCAGTCCAGTCTCTTCTTGAAAGCCTCTAGTGATGAAGCTCCCACAACTTCTGAATGCAAAGCTGTTCCATTGGTTGATTGTTCTCACTGTCAGAAAATTCCTCCTTATTTCCAGGTTGAATCTCTCCTTCATCAGTTTCCATCCATTATTCCTTGTCTGGCCTTCGGGTGCCTCGGAAAATAGCTTGACCCCCTCCTCTCTGTGGCAGCCCCTCAAGTATTGGAAGATGCTATCATGTCTCCCCTGGTCCTTCTCTTCACTAGACTAGCCATACTCAGTTCCTGCAACCGTTCATCGTATGTTTTAGACTCCAGTCCCCTAACCTCCAGGTCTCTTCGTCCAACCCCCCTGCCCAAACAGGAGACCCTACACCATTTCTGACAAACGGTAGTCCAGTCTCTTCTTGAAAGCCTCAAGTGATGAAGCTCCCACAACTTCTGAAGGCAACTTCTGTTCCATTGGTTGATTGCTCTCACTGTCAGAAAATTCCTCCTTATTTCCAGGTTGAATCTCTCCTTCATCAGTTTCCATCCATTATTCCTTGTCTGGCCTTCGGGTGCTTTGGAAAACAGCCTGACCCCTTCCTCTCTGTGACAGCCCCTCAAATATAGGAACATTGCTATCATGTCTCCCCTGGTCCTTCTCTTCACTAGACTAGCCATGCTCAGTTCCTGCAACCGTTCATCGTATATTTTAGACTCCAGTCCCCTAACCTCCAGGTCTCTTCGTCCAACCCCCCTGCCCAAACAGGAGGCCCTACACCATTTCTGACAAACGGTAGTCCAGTCTCTTCTTGAAAGCCTCAAGTGATGAAGCTCCCACAACTTCTGAAGGCAACTTCTGTTCCATTGGTTGATTGTTCTCACTGTCAGAAAATTCCTCCTTATTTCCAGACAGAATCTCTCCTTGGTCAGTTTCCATCCATTATTCCTTGTCCTGCCCTCAGGTGCTTTGGAAAACAGCTTCTTCTCTGTGGCAGCCCCTGAAATATTGGAACCCTGCTATCCTGTCTCCCCTGGTTCTTCTCTTCACTAGACTTCTCTAGGTTTACGCAAAGAAAGTCACAGTTAGCAGAGAGTTAGGCAGAGGTGTTACGAATTAGGATTTGGGAGACTCAGATTCAGGTTCCTCCTCAGTCATGGAAACTTTCTACGTGCTTTTTCTCATTTTTTTCCTCTGCCCAGCGTAGTCACAGAGTTGTTGTGGGGTAAAGTGAAGAGAAATCCTGAGACAAGAGTTCCCCAACTACTGGAGGAAAGGCAAGATTTAACAAGCAAAGCAGTATCTTCAGCTTCAACCACAACAATACACGAGCACACAGTAGATACAAACTCAAAGTGAACCGCTCCAAACTTGACTGTAGAAAATACGACTTTAGCAACAGAGTGGTTAATGCCTGGAACTCACTATCTGACTCTGGGGTTTCGTCACCAAACCCCCAAAACTTTACCCTTAGACTGTCCACTGTTGACCACACCCGATTCCTAAGAGGTCAGTACGGGGCGTGCATAAGCGCACCAGCGTGCCTACTGTCCCTGTCCTAATGTTCCCTCTTATCAGTACTCATCTTATGTATATAAACAATGTTATATCTATGTATATTACCAACACGTACTTGACAAAAATAAATAAAATAAATAAATAAAATAAAATAAAATCTAGCAACTTAATCTGCTTCCCAAGCACACAATGGCACTGTGCCCATAAATCAAATGGCCCTTCAAACTGTTAATTTGTAATTATAAGAGCAGTCATATGGAAGGATGGGAGGGGACAGATACAGTCACTGGTGAAAGTGTAGCCGTAATAAAATTGATTAATAAAACACTTAAATGCCTATTTTAGTTGATGATGCCCTTGTGAATGATATCTCTGAATTTGTCATGTTGTCTGAATTCCTGCATAGCATTATAGTTCCGTTGGCAAATCTCTTTAAATACAGCCATCTCCAAGCTGGCTTTCCCCAGGATTTGTTAGGACTACAGCTGTCAAAATTGCAATTCTCAGATTTTTAGCCTCTGCACATCTGGAGCTGGCTCTGAGAACATGTGTTTTCTGGGATCCATGCTGAGAACATCAAAACTCTTATCTCTGGCAGGAAGTCTGTGCCTTCCCCATTAAAAAACTAATATGACAGTGATGAATTTAGGTTCTGAGGACTTGCAGCTAGTCCTTGAGTTACGACCACAATTGAGGCCACAATTTCTGTTGCTAAGCAAGACAGTTGTTAAGTGAGTTTTGCCTCCCCATTTTACGACCTTTCTTGGCCCAGTTGTTAAGCGAATCACTGCAGTCGTTCGCTCAGTAACATGGCTGTTAAGTGAATTTGGCTTCCCCATTGACCTTGATTGTCAGGTCACAAAAGGTGACCCACATGACTCCAGGATCCTGCAACCGTCATAAATATGAGTCAATTGCAAAGCGTCTGAATTTTGATCATTTAACAGATTAACAGAGTTGGAAGGGACCTTTTAGGTCATCTAGTCCAACCCCCCCACCCAAGCAGGAGACCCTACACCATTTCTGACAAATGGCAGTCCAGTCTCTTCTTGAAAGCCTCCAATGAAGCTCCCACAACTTCCGAAGGCAACTTCTGTTCCATCGGTGGATTGCTTTCACTGTCAGAAAATTCCTCCTTATTTCTAGGTTGAATCTTTCCTTGTTCAGCTTCCATCCTTTATTCCTTGTCTGGCCTTCAGGTGCTTTGGAAAACAGCTTGACCCCCTCCTCTCTGTGGCAGCCCCTCAAATATTGGAAGACTGCTATCATGTCTCCCCTGGTCCTTCTCTTCACTAGACTAGCCAGGCCCAGTTCCTGCGAACGTTCATCGTATCTTTTAGCCTCCAGTCCCCTAAGTATCTTTTAGCCTCCAGTCCTCCAGAGTCTCTGTGGAGTGGGCGGCATACAAATGCAACTAATAAATAAATAAATAATAAATAAATAAATAAATCATCCTGGTTGCTCTTCTCTGCTCTCTTTCTAGAGTCTCAACGTCTTTTTTATATTGTGGTAACCAAAACTGGATGCAGTATTCTAGGTGTGGTCTTATTACGGCTTTATAGAGTGGTATTAGTACCTCACTTGATCTTGATTGTATCCTTCTGTTAATGCAATTTAGGATTGCATTGGCTTTTTTGGCAGCCGCCGCACACTGCTGGCTCATATTTAACTGGTTGTCCACTAAGACTCCAAGATCCCTTTCACAGTTACTGCGATGTGGTCCCGGGGATGCTACAACTGTGAAAGCCGTTCATAAGTCACTTTTTTCAGTGCCGTTAAGGGAGCTTCGTCCCATTTCGCAACCTTTTAGCCACAGTTAAGCGAAGCACTGCAGTTGTTAAGTGAATCATGTCATTAAGTGAATGCGGCTTCCCCCATTGACTTTGCTTGTCAGGAACCAGCTGGGCAGGTTACCAAATGGTGATCACATCACCCTTGGACACTGCAGCCGTCATAAGTACATGCAGTTGCCAAGCAGCCAAATTTTGATCACGTGAACACGGGGTTGCTGCAACAGTCGTAAGTCCATGTTTTCAGTGCCGTTATGACTTCGAACGGTCACTAAACAAGCGGTTGTAAGTTGAGGACTGCTTGTATTTTGCATGTTGCATCTCAATGCCAGTGACTTGGGGCTCTTCCAAATAGAGGTTAAACCAGTCATTCATTTACCTTGGCGTGTGTCGCATTAGGCAACATAGATATATTGCTGATATATGAATGGCACTATTCTGGATTCATGCCCACAACTAAAGTTTCAAAGGTTTTATGATGAGCAGAAAGAGAAAATGGATTCATTGCCAAACTACTTGGGCTGCCCCAAAGAAGAGGGGGTCAACTTATTTTCCAAAGCACCAGAGGGTAGGACAAGAAACAATGGTTGAAACCTAATCAAGGAGAGAAGTAGCCTGGAATTAAGGAGAATTTTTCTCACAATTAACCAGTGGAACAGCTTGCCTTCAGAAATTGTGGGCGCTCCATCACTGGAGGTTTTTAAGAAGAGACTGCCATTCCATCCCCATCCCCATCCCCATTCTACTTTTTAGTTTATGTAGAATTTCCCAAAAAGAGATTAGATGCCTTAAGTGTCACTTCATTTTTAAATTTGGATGTCAACACCGAAATCTACATCTTTTACTGAAAACATAATGAACACATTGGCACGTTGGAATTTTTTTAAATCAGTAATGGGGAAAAAAACATTTAGAAAGAGATAATGCTGTTTGGAAAAGGTGATAATTGCTGAATTTGATCAGTATTCTTTTCCTTTGTTTTTTAGTATCTGCACAGACACCTTTCATTGTTTACCTAATTATTAAATGTCTAAAATCAGATAAAGAATGCAACTTAAGTAACATTTCAGTGGCAGTTTAGATATACCAAATCTGAAACAGTATCGAGTCTTTTATTTATAATTCACAATATTTGGAGCACAAAAGGCATCCAGAAGGTATAAACTCAGTAAAAAAAGGAGATACTTTGTTAAGATAACCTCATTCCATAAATTGCGTTTAAAATAAGTTTGGAAATAATGTATAATACAAATTTTAAACGTATGGAGAAATGAGGTCATTTTTGAAGACTTTCTAAGACTATAGACTTGAACATTCACGAGAATGGGCTAAATTGGAAATTTGAAGAAACCCAGAAGAAAATAATGTCAAATTTCTAATGTATTTTGCTGGCATTTACAATTGACAATTTTTTTTTTTGCCATTTTCTGACTGCAAACGACAAAAACACCCATTGGATAGCAATAGCAATAACAGTTAGACTTATATACCGTTTCACAGTGCTTTCCAGTCCTCTCTAAGCAATTTACAGAGTCAGCTTCTTGCCCCCAACAATCTGGGTCCTCATTTTACCCACCTTGGAAGGACGGAAGGCTGAGTCAACCTTGAGCCAGTCAGGATCGAACTTCTTGCAGTGGGCAGAATTAGCCTGCAATGCAGCATTCTAACCACTGCGCCACCGCGGCTCAGAGGATTTGCTTAATGACTGGATATACTAGATTTGCTTAATGGCCACAGCGATGTGCTTTGCAACCTTTTTAAAAATGGTAATAAATTCAAGTCTGTTCATGTGGTGCCTTAAACAACTGTAATGATTTATGACTGACATTCCAGACTGCTTTGTGGTCATTAAAGTGAGGACTACCTTCTGAATACAAAGATGATTGGGGGAGGGGGGCCTAAAACATATGAAGACCGGTTGTAGGAATCGGGTTTGTCCAGTGTAGTGAAAAGAAGGACTAGGGGTGACATGATAGCAGTATTCCAATTTTTGAAGGGCTGCCACGAACAAGAGAAGGTCAACTTATTTTCCAAAGCACCTGAAGGCAGGACAAGAAGCAACAGGTGAAAACGCCCTGAGTCCTGAGGGAGTAGGGCGGCATAGAAAAACTGCAAATAAATAAATAAATAAATAAATAAACAAATAAATAAATAAATAAATCTGAACAAAGAGAGATGCAACCTAGAACTAAGGAGAAATTTCCTGTCAGAACAATTAATCTGTGGAACAACTTGCCTCCATAAGTTGTAGGTGCTCCCAACACTGGAGGTTTTTAAGAAGGGACTGGACAACCAATTGTCTAAAATGGTATAGGATCTCCTGCTTGAGCAGGGGGTTGGACTAGAAGACCTCCAATATCCCTTCCAACTCCGTTATTCTGTATTCTGTAATATTGGTTTCATTTAGCTTACTTGCTTTATATGAAATGAGCAAGGGTTCATCCTGCCTTCTTCAGCATAAAAGATTAGGCAGCCAGTGATGAGAGAGACCCCTGAGCCCCCCCCCAGGAGCTGCTGTCTCTCAGAGAGATGACTGATGTGAAATAAATGAGTGTAGACATCTGGCAGAAGTTTAAAACGGGACTAAATTCTCCATACTTGAGGGTGGTATATTTTTTTCCACTCTTGAATCTCTCTCTTGTCTTTCCATCCCATTAACTCTCCAAAATGGTCCTCCCGCTTTTGGATTTCCTAAACCAAACATGGTTTTTAAGAAAATGAATAAATTATGAGTAAAAAAATAATAATCACATTTAGCGTAATTCTACTTTCTGCGGTTTGAAAGCATCAGAGTCCAAGAACCTTGGTTACTGGAAATAGTTTTAATCCATGAAAGCTTGGGGAGGGAAATGCATTAGTAAGAACTGCAATCTTATGCAGTTCTTACTAATGCATTTACTTACTTACTATAAGTAAGAACTGCAATCTTCTGCAGTTCTTACTTATAGAGAAGTTGAGAATGAGACAGAAGGTGAAATCCAAGGTAATAATTTTGTGAGCATGACGGAGATGTAGGGAGCAGGGAACATATTTTATGCTGTTTTGGAATTGATGGGCAGTGAGGTTTAGAATTAGGGAGAAGATAATTGTTAATACCACTTTATAATGCCTTGGTAAGGCCACACCTGGAATACTGCATCCAATTTTGGTCGCCACGACGTACAAAATATGTTGAGACTCTAGAAAGAGTGCAGAGAAGAGCAACAAAGATGATTAGGGGACTGGAGGCTAAAACATATGAAGAACGGTTGCAGGAACTGGGTATGTCTAGTTTAATGAAAAGAAGGACCAGGGGAGACATGATAGCAGTATCTATCCAATATCTCAGGGGTTGCCACAAAGGAGGAGGGGGTCCACCTATTCTCCAAAGCACCTGGGGGTAGAAGAAGAAGCAATGGGTGGAAACTCAACAAGGAGAGAAGCAACTTAGAACTAAGGATAAATTTCCTGACAGTTAGAACAATTAATCAGTGGAACAACTTGCCTCCAGAAGTTGTGAATGCTCCAACACTGGAAGTTTTTAAGAAGATGTTGGATAACCATTTGTCTGAAGTGGTGTAGGGTTTCCTGCCTAAGCAGGGGGTTGGACTAGAAGACCTCCAAGGTCCCTTCCAACTCTGTTAAATAATAATAATAATTATTATAAGCACATTTGGGAAACTGGAAACTTAGTCTCCAGTACCTGGTCTCAAAGCTGCTTTTATTCTAAAGGCAACTGGGCTTTCTGATCTTTAAAAAAAAAGATATTTCTCATCCAAGAAACTTCTTCATTTCCAACTAACTGGTGGGGAATTTCATTTCATCCCTCACCAGTTAGTTAGAACGGGAGAAGCTTCTTGGACAAGAAGCTAAATGTCCTACAGGAAAACCAGAAAGTCCAGTTGCCTTTTAAATAAAATCAAAGTAGTAGCAATTTTATTACAGCCACAGACCAGCATTGTAACTAAGAAGCATTCAAAACAAAACAAAACAAAACAAAAAAGACAAGATAATATTGTAATTAGTGGATTGGCAGTGGACGCTCAAAACCTGCCTCATTTTTCAGACAAAAAAAATATGACTACATTCGAAGAGACTACATTGGACTGATCCGATAACAGCAATTGTACATTAAAAAGATTGGTGGTTTTTCCCAGGTACTTTATCAGGTGAACGGTTATGAGATGGATCCGTAAATCCATATACAGTAGAAGGTACAGTTTAAGAGGACATGAGCTGTAGTTTGACTGCAGGGCCAGACTCGGCTCATATGGAATTTTAAAATATATAAAATAAAAACACCTTTGGGATGACCTTTATCTGGATGAACGAGAACCTCCATAGGCATCCAGTAGCCAGGCCAGATTATTCTTTGAGTTCCTCAGCGGATGATAAACCGAAGCATTTTATAGCTTCTTTGTAACTACTAGGCTTTCATTGAATTTGGGATGATGGTTTGTTCTTTTCTCTTTATCAATTTCTTGCCAGACCTTTGCTATGGCAGAAGAATATCATCGAGAATCAATGCTGGTGGAGTGGGAACAGGTGAAGCAACGTATCCTTCATACGCTGCTGGCTTCCGGAGAAGACACTCTGGATTTCACCCAGGAAAATGAGGTATTTTTGGGTGGGGGGGAGTCTGGAGCAGCTGCGTTCCTAAAATTATTGGCTTGAATTAACCAGCTATTTGTTTGACTTCAGGTTTGTTTGTTTTTTTAAAGCAATTTTAAAATGTGCAAGCTTTGTTTATCCTTCCTTGCAATAAAATAATTAAATTACTTGTTCTCTGAGCAACTCAGAAATGTACGTTGAGAAAAGCTGAATTCTGCCACTGCTAACACGGAGCCTATTTTTTCGTGATTTATTCTGCAGCTTTCTTTCTTTCTTTCTTTCTTTCTTTCTTTCTTTCTTTCTTTCTTTCTTTCTTTCTTTCTTTCTTTCTTTCTTTCTTTCCTTCCTTCCTTCCTTCCTTCCTTCCTTCCTTCCTTCCTTCCTTCCTTCCTTCCTTCCTTCCTTCCTTTCTTTCTTCTTTAACTCCTTATGGCTCGAGACCCTTTAAACATAAACTAAAAAATTAAAAATGTTTCATTCATAAGCTATTTGAATCTTCCTAGTCTGGTACTTGTTTTGAATATAGTCAATCCATCTTCTCCATTCCAATATATATCTTTCATTTGAGTGGTCTTTAAGATATGATGAAATTTTTGCCATCTCTGCCAGATGCACGACTTTTAGTGTCCATTCCTCGGTGGTAGGTGGGTCTTCCTTCTTCCAATACTGTGCCACCAGCAACCTGTCAGCTGTTATTAAATTCAAAACCAACTTAGTCTCTATTACAGTACAATCCGTAATTATTCCCAGCAAAAAAAACTGTGGTGTAAATTTAATCTTTTTCTTTAGAATATTTTGAATAATCCACCATATTTTTATCCAAAAAGCCTTAATTTTTTTACATGTCCACCATATATGAAAGTACGTAGCATCTTCACACTCGCATCGCCAACACTTAGGTTGTAAGTTTGGATACATACAGGCTAGGTTTTTTGGATCTAAATGCCATCTATAAACCATTTTATAAAAGTTGTGTGGCCTAGGACTCGGCTTGAGAGAAGCCAGTAACTACTACCCAGCTTTTGAATATCTTATTCTCTATATTCTGCTCCTGCAGTTCAAAAAAATATTTATATCCATTGCCTCTAAACATTTATTATTATTATTTCTTTTATTCATTAAACAAGAAACTCAGTCAACTGAACATTTAAAAATGTGTCACAAATATCATTGACTGGTGCTGATGGTTGATACGGGTTGCTGCCAGCGTCCTAGGTATCAACCAAGAATCTTCTTAAAATATATGATGTTCTGAGTAGCACAGTTTTTTGCAGTTCCGCCGGTGTTATTGCAGAAAGCTGCAATTTCTTGTTGTGTTTTGTAAAATTCTTGGACATGGTACCAAGTGCCCCAATGACAATGGGTATTATTATTTATTATTATTATTATTATTAATAATAATAATAATAATAATAAAATAACTACTCATCTTTTGGCTTTCCCAGAATCACAGCGTACATATCCCTAGTTATAGTTTTTCCCCATCTCTATTTTCTATTTAAAATGCTCTTCATTAGAAACGTTTTAGTTCCTTTTTCTGCTTGCTTGCGGGAATTGGCTAAGAGTCTTCAAAATAGTAACAATCGAATGTCCCAGCGAGTTGCCGGATTTTTGTCCTCTTCCTTCAAAGTCTTTTTTTTTTTAATCATGGAAACATTTTCTTTATGGTTCCTGGAAGTGTTCCTTGCTTGGAAATTGTTGTGCTGACGACTGACTGTACAGCCGCAGCGAACGTCCACGTTTCTTCTTCTTCTTCAAGTAATGGTACTGGAAAGTAGGTAGGATCTCTTACTGCTCTGCAGTGGCTGAGCTTAATGGATTTGGCAAGCTATTTTGGAAAGCTTTCAGCTGCTTCCAGCCTTTTGTGAACGAAGGTTTTAACCTTCCTTTCAAAATCCTACGATTCTGAGCTTCCTTCGGAGCTGGTCAAACTTGTTGCTTGTCCCCGGTGACCAAATATTTAAAGGTCCCTGCCAGCTTGGAAGGCGTTTTGAGAAACTCAGAGAAAGGGGATGGGGGTGACGGGGGAAATAGCATCGAGGAAGCCCGCTCTGGACTCCCCAAATGGTTAAAAGAGATTGAAACTTGATCTGTCATTCTCTCCTCTTTCATTCTCTTAATGCCGTGCCCGCTACGATATTTGGTGTGTCGCTGTGAGAGCATTTAGAAACCCTTGATAGGGATGTTTTGTTCTCGGCTTCAGAGTCAAAAGGCCCAGGAGGTTTGAAGTGCATCTGCTGCGTTAAAAGCCGGTTGTTTAATTTCTCCATTGCGGATTTGCACTTCTACCCTTTTGCAGGGGGGGGGGGGAGGAGAGGGAGGGAGTGAGAGAGAGAGAGAGGGAGATTGATTCTTATCCTTCAGATATAATAGGGCTTTAATTGATACCTCAGAGTCGGAAAAATCAGCTGAAAATCAACGGATCCAAACGCCGCAGGAGGCAGGTCAGCAAGAGAGCCAATTTCCAAGCTTTGGATGGGGTTTAAAAAAAAAAAATACCCCGCACGTTATACTTAAATAAAGTCAATTACCAAGACGGTCTTTGTAGTTCAAAGAAAGCAACCTACAGATTCTGCCTCCTTTTTGAAGTTTGCACAGCTCCCTAAACGGAAGGGCGTACTAGCTGGTTAAAAGAAAAAAATACCCGAGACTTATTTTAACTTAACTGCGCAGTCTAATAATGCACAGATCAAGATCATGCACTTCTTGGATCTGCTGGTTTCACTTTCCTCCAATCGTCTTCCTAGTTTGTCCTCTTCTATCTTTTTTTTTTTTTTGGTAATAACAGACAGTCCTCGGCTTACGACCACAATGGAGCCCAACGTTTCTGTCGCTAAGCGAGACAGCTGTTAAGTAAACTTTGCCCCATTTTTACGACCTTCCTTGCCACCGTTGTTGACCGAATCCCTGCAGTTGTTCCATTCGTAGCATGGTTGTTAAGTGAACGTCGCTTCCCCCATTGACTTTGCTGGTCAGAAGGTCACAAAAAGGGATTCATGTGTCCCCGTCATTAATATGAGTCAGTTGCCAAGCATTTGAAGTTTGATCATGGGACCGTGGGGAAGCTGCAGTGGTTGCAAGTGTGAAAAACAGTCCCAAGTCATTTTTCCCCCCAGTGCTGTTGTAACTTCGAACGGTCACTAAACGAACTGTTGTAACTCGAGGACTGCCTGCAAAGCACAGCTGCGATTTTGTCGAAACAGCTTTGCTGCCCCCCCCCCTTCCTGGGGACACTGTAAATATTTTAGAGGAGACTGAATCTTGTTTTCCATGACGTATACCCGTAAAGAAAATCAAACCCGAAATATATTGTATTAAACATTTTTGTTATAAAAGTAAAAATATAACTAACTACATTCTACCGGTTAGTAATATATCTCAGTGCCGGACAAAGGAAGGGAAAGAAATTACAATGGATGGAAAGAAATTACAGAGAAACAACCTGGAACTAAGGAGAAATTTCCTAACAGTGAGGACAATTAATCAGTTGAACAGCTTGCAACCAGAAGTTGTAGGTGCTTCATCATTAGAGATTTTTAAGAAGAGACTGGATAGTCACTTGTGTGAAATGGTATAAAGTCTCCTGCTTCAGCAGGGGGTTGGACTAGAAGACCTCCAAAGTCCCTTCCAGCTCTATTCTGATTGATTGATTGAAGGCTAGGAAGGCAACAATGAAAGAATAATGAAGACATGCGTAGTAGCTCATAAATCACAAGACACTTTTGATAAGAGTTCAGAGCCAGATACCGTAATACCCAGAATGTAAGCTCAGCTGGCAAATACAAAAAGTACGCAGTGACAGATTTATCCTGTTTCAACAGCAACTAGGGATCTTCTGATTTCCCCAGAAGACAATTTCTTCGGTCTTCCTGCCCCTTTGGAGTGCGGTCAAGCAAAGTGACCGAGCGAAAGAGGATACTCGGTGGTGTTATTTCCACTCGTCCTTACCTAAAGGTGCTTTTTCAGGAGGCAACTGGACTTTTCTTGTTTTTCCTTTGAAGACATTTCGCTTCTCATCCCAGAAGCTTCTTCGGTTCTTCCATTCTCCACCATTCAGTCAGAACCGAAGAAGCTTCTTGGATGAGAAAGTGAAACGTCTTCTTCAGAGCTGAAGAAGCTTCTTGGATGAGAAGCGAAACGTCTTCAGGGGAAAACCAGAAAGTCCAGTTGCCTCTTGAAAAAAGCACCTTTGGGACAACCATGACCTGGATGGCTGAGAATCTCCACAGACTTTTAGCGATGCACTTTGGGATGAACACCCTTCGAATGGTGCGGGAGTATGAACGGATTTCCAGAAAAATTGCAGACTACGGGAACATTTGCACTACTCGGGTGACCCTGAGGACACAGATAAACCTCCAAGTGGCCTCAACGACTCTCTAAAAGGATGCAAATGACCAGCTGTCTGCCAGAAGTATAAATCCTTCCATTCCCCACCATCCAGTCAGAGCCGAAGAAGCTGCCTGGATGTGAAGCGAAACATCTTCAAATGAAAAAACAAGAAAGTCAAGTTGCCTCCTGAAAAATGCACCTTTGGGACAACCATGACCTGGATGGCTGAGAATCTCCATAGACCACTCACGTCCTAAAACTTGCAGTGGGTGGATCACCCTTCCCCTGAGCATGACTATAGCTGTGGAATGCTTGTATGAATAATGCACGCTTTGGTGCTTGCAGTTTGCAACAAGTGATGCTTAATAAGGGAAAGGCAGCTGCATTCAGGCTGGCGACGTTTTCTGCTGCTAAATTCTCTCTCCATTTGCAGTAGAAAAGCCAATCAGGGCAACATAGCTTGTCACAAAAAAATTCTCATTTCTAAATCCATTGGACTTTCGGCTGTAATGATTTATTGAACACCACAGTTCTCGTTACTCGTGCAAAAACCAAATGGCATGGCTATTTTTACCATGCTGCAAGCTTTTTGCCATCCGTGCCTCCGAGAGATTAATAGGAGGCTGGGGAATGCGTTGTGTTCCCCCCCCCTCCGCATTGAGATGCCGGTACCGAGTTTCATCCGGTTCGTCGTGCTCAATCATGGTGCATTGCTGAAACACACAGGAGCACCTGAGTGGGGACACCTGGGTGACTTTGGGGAGGCAGTTTCCCGGCGCTTTTTCAATAGAATGGAAAGTCCTCTGTGATTTGGGATTCTTTTCAGTCGGTTTTCCCCTAGCGCCCATCTGCAAGCTCCTGAAACCAAATGTAGATTTGGCTAGGATTGTGCTGCAGGTGTGGAGGGCAAATGTGATCTTAGAAAAAGAAGTGGGTGCTTTAAGGATGTGCAGACAGGTGCTGTGGGAGCACCTCTATGTGCCCCAAAGCACCATTTTGCCTTGCGTTACTCAGTATTTTGTTTTTTGTTCTAACAAATGAATCCTATGTTTTTTTTCATTGTCAGAAACATAGCTATATTCAGCCAAGGCTCTGCTCTTCTCTTCTCTTCTCTTCTCTTCTCTTCTCTTCTCTTCTCTTCTCTTCTCTTCTCTTCTCTTCTCTTCTCTTCTTTTCTTTTCTTTTCTTTTCTTTTCTTTTCTTTTCTTTTCTTTTCTTTTCTTTTCTTTTCTTTTCTTTTCTTTTCTTTTCTTCTCTTCTCTTCTCTTCTCTTCTCTTCTCTTCTCTTCTCTTTCTTCTCTTTTCTTTTCTTTTCTTCTCTTCTCTTTTCTCTTCTCTTCTCTTCTCTTCTCTTCTCTTTTCTTTTCTTCTCTTCTCTTTTCTCTTCTCTTCTCTTCTCTTCTCTTCTCTTCTCTTCTCTTCTCTTCTCTTCTCTTCTCTTTCTTTTCTTTTCTTTTCTTTTCTTTTCTTTTCTTTTCTTTTCTTTTCTTCTCTTCTCTTCTCTTCTCTTCTCTTCTCTTCTCTTCTCTTCTCTTCTCTTCTCTTCTCTTCTCTTCTCTTCTCTTCTCTTCTCTTCCCTTCCCTTCCCTTCCCTTCCCTTCCCTTCCCTTCTTCCCTCCCCTCCCCATCTTCCCCCTTTCGTCCTCTCCCCTCCTCTCCCCTCTCTTCTACCCTACCCCTTTCCCCTCCCCTCCCCTCTCCTTTCTCTTTCCCTCCCTCCCTCCTTTATTATTTTTACAAATAACTCATGGCAGCAAATATAACCAACAAACCTTCCTTCTCCTATTTTCTTTAAAACTTGCATACTTTTTTTGTATCTGATTATATAGATTTTCTTTTAAAAAGGAACAAATTTCTAAATGCGATGACTGACATATGTGGGGTTTGTTTGAGCAGAGAAGTAAAATCTTAGAAGTTCTAAAGAATAAGCATTTCAGAAGGCAGGATTTCTGGCTGGCTACCGTGTAAATACTGAGCACCAAATTATGTGCTAAGTAAAGTTTTAATTAAGTAAAAAAAATGCATAATTTTACTGATTGCAGAATTCTGCTTTTTAAAAATAAAAATTGGGAGCTGCTTAGAGAAAAAAGTAAATGAGGTAATCAGTGTCCAAAATAGGTTACGACATCAGTGGGTGTTACCTGTTGCACTGATGACATAACCTAGTTTGGATATGAAATGGCTGCAAGAAAGCCACCAAACTCAGAGAGGACCTAGGACCCCACAGTTCAATCCTGAGCTACAAGTATTCTCTTCCATTGAAACTGAGGGCTGAGCAGCCATTTTGTCTTTTTTCTCTCAACAGCCTAGTTACGCCAGTGAGTTGCCTCCACCAGGTCGCAGTTCCTTGGATAACACAGAGATGGCATACGCCCGACAGGTGAGTACCCCACTTTAACCAAGAGCAGTTTTAGGAACCTCTGGGCTTTTTCCTCCAACGAAGATCTTTACAATATGTGCCAATAACTGATTTGTGTCAATTGTAGGCTACGGAAGTAAAGGGAAAGGCTTTGCCTGCAGGATTGGGCCACCATCTTGATTTTTTAAAAACCTTTCTCCCTGCAGCTTTCCCCACGCACCCACTCCTGTCTTATTATAACAAAAACATCTCTGCCACCTTGAGGATTTTTGTACGTTTGCAAAACGAAATCATACCGATGTCCAGTCATTTTAAACTGGTCCAGGGATCGAATTCCAGCCAGCCAAGCTGAGCTTGTGCAGATGACTCACAGCATTCTAGAACCCTATTTGATTTGAAATGATGGCTATCATCAGCTAGGAACAGGCATTGTAAAATGATACCCTTGTGTGCTTAAGAGTATTTGGATTGATGGATTCAGATCCATATTCATCCATTGACGTTGGATGTCACCTTAAGGCAGGGGTAGGCAAACTACAGCTCTTTGAGGACCTGTGGACTTCAACTCCCAGAATTCCTGAGCCAGCCATGCATGCATGGCTGGCTCAGGAATTCTGGGAGTTGAAGTCCACAGGTCCTCAAAGAGCTGTAGTTTGCCCTGCCTTAAGGCAACATTTCCCAACCTTGGCAACTTTAAGACGTGTGGACTACAACTTCCAGAATTCCCCAGGCAAAGCTGAAAGTCTATGGAGAGTCTCAGTCCTCCAGGTCATGGTTGTCCCAAAGATGCTTTTTCAGGAGGCAAGTGGACTTCCTTGTTTTTTCTTTGAAGATGTTTCGCTTCTCATCCAAGAAGCTTCTTCAGCTTAACATCCTGCAGCCAAGAAGGCTCCAAACCCATTTGCACTACTCAGGTGACCCTGAGGACACAGACAAACCTCCAAGGGCTTCAAGGACCCTCTAAAAGGATGCAAATGACCAGCTGTCTGCAAGGAATATAAATCCCTCCATTCCCCACCCTCCAGTTAGAGCTGAAGAAGCTTCTTGGATGAGAAGTGAAACGTCTTCAAAAGAAAAAAACAGAAAGTCCAGTTGCCTCTTGAAAAAAGTACCTTTGGGATTCTGGGAGTTGAAGTCCATGCCTCTTAAAGTTACCATGATTGGGAAACCCTACCGGAAGGACATAAAACCCATGGTTTTTTAAAAAATAAAATAAAATAAAAATGCATTTTGAATACCAATGCTTGTTGGGATAACTGCAGTAGATACTCCAAACTTTACAGATTTCAAAGAAAGCTAAGGAACGCTTTATGTGTGTTATTTCTGGCAAGCAATGCCCTGACAACAGGTTGTAAATTATTTGTATTTTACTCTATTGTCGCTTTATATCTGGCCTTTAGTTAAAACACTCATACAGATGCCAAAATGTTGTGCTTCAGACAACCCCTTGACACTTTGAATTGGGTTCACTGCTGGGCAGCAACTTCTTCTCCATTGCTGTTATATTTATATTTATATTATAATTCAAAGCGGATTTCAGTGCAAGATCAAGGCATCTTGCATTTAAGCAGTGCGTGTGTGAGTGAGGAGGGTATTATGCAAAGGGAGGGAATGAATTGCACTATGGTGGACATCTGTCTGTGTGGCTCTTTTTCAGATTTATATGTATAATGAGAAGATTGTGAACGGACATCTTCAGCCTAATTTGGTAGACCTTTGTGCTACTGTGGCAGAATTGGATGATAAGGTATTATTTATAATTTAGCTTCAGAAATTATTCTGACTATTTTTAGTTTGGATTAGCTCCCCCCCTCCCTCCCATATCAGAGTTGTGCCTGCTCTGAAAATACTTTGAAAAAGGTATTTTGCATGTCTCACAAGCCCCATGCCTTTCTGCTGCTCATTAAGGCAATTGCTATTTTCCAGGCTTTCAGGTTTTAGCCTGAAAAAAGTGGTATCTCCTTTAATGAATCAGCTTATTAAAGTGACTATAACTCAAGGGAATCCCGTGCACAGCTCTAGTTATGAACAGTCTGTTCATCTATCTATCTATCTATCTATCTATCTATCTATCTATCTATCTATCTATCTATCTATCTATCTATCTATCTATCTATCCTGTCTGTGTCTGTCTGTCTGTCTGTCTGTCTGTCTGTCTGTCTGTCTGTCTGTCTGTCTGTCTGTCTGTCTCTCTCTCTCTCTCTCTCTCTCTCTCTCTCTATCTATCTATCTATCTCTACAGTATCTATCTTTCCATCATCTATCTCTATCCATCCATCATCTATCTATGTATTGTCTGTGTATCATCTATCTATCTATCTATCTATCTATCTATCTATCTATCTATCTATCTATCTATCTATCTATCTATCTATCTATCTATCTATCTCTGTCTATCTGTGTGTGTCTGTGTGTGTGTCTGTCTCTCTCTCTATATATATATCTACAGTATCTATCTTTCCATCCATCCATCATCTATCTATCTATCTCTATCCATCCATCATCTATCTATGTATCATCTATGTATCGTCTATGTATCCTCTCTCTCTCTCTCTCTCTCTCTCTCTCTCTCTCTCTCTCTCTCTCTCTCTCTCTCTCTCTCTCTCTCTCCCTCTCCCTCTCCCTCTCCCTCTCCCTCCCCCTCGCTCACCCTCTCCCTCTCCCTCTCCCTCTCCCCTCCCCCCCTTATAACCAGGGCTATATGTCTGTGTGTATTGTAGCCTATCCATCATTAACTGATACCTTTTAAATGCCATCTTTTACAAAGCTGTGCCTCAAGGTAGCTGTGTCTCTCCCACACTTGTTGCAGAACATCGCTGACTTGTGGGCCATGGTGAAGCAAATGACGGATGTTCTGCTGGTTCCCGCGAGTGACGCATTGAAAATACGGACGAGCATGGAGGTGCAGATGGAGTTTGTAAGGCAGGCCTTACAATATCTTGAGCAAAGGTATAAATCCTTAATTAGAGGGGGGAAACTCCCAGGAAGCTGCCATGACATAGAATCATAGGGCTGGTTCCAATTACGGTTGTAAGTCGAAGACTACTCGTACTGTGGAAAGGAAAGGAAATAGCCCTGGTAGAATTATTATTTTAAGAAGGTCTGAGCTCCCTTTGAACATACTTATACATAATACTAATACATACTGTCACGCAGTGATTTTATTGCCTGTTATATGTATATGCAGGGAACTACATCCCTATTCATTATAATGGTTTATTCCTGAGCATGTGATTGATATGTTCTTGTACGCATGTGTGCATTCCATTCTCTCCGTTCCTTCCTTCTGTTCCTGGCTTCCATTGAAGGAAGACCTACTTTTATATCAGGCATGTAGATAATGAGGATTTATTGTTTTTGTACCGAAATAAATATTTTTACTTAGACTTTTAAACTGCGGTTTCTTTTCTAATGTCTGATGTCCGGGAAAAGATCAAATTTCTCCTTTGTGAGATTAATTATCACCTCTGTCACATACATACATAATAAAAACAATACATACTGATTAGGCGAAACCTGGCTCAAAAACAGTAACTGTGAGAGGGACCTTGGAGTCTTAGTGGACGATCATTTAAACATGAGTCAAGCAGTGTGCGGTAGCAGCAGTCGAAAAAGCGAATATAATCCTTGGTTGTATAAACAGAGGCATAGAATCAAAATCATGTGAAGTGTTAGTACCACTTTATAAAGCCTTAGTAACTCCACTCCTGGAATAACTGCATCCAGTTTTGGTCACCACACTACAAAAAAGATGTTGAAACTCTAGAAAGAGTGCAAAGAAGAGCAACTAAGATGATTAAAGTCCTGGAGACTGAAACACATGAAGAACGGTTGCAGGATTTGGGTTGGGCTAGCCTAGAGAAACGAAGGACTAGGGGGATGTGATAGCAGTATTCTAGTATTTGAGGGGCTGCCACAAAGAAGAGGGGGTCAATTTATTTTCCAATAATAAGAGGGCAGAACAAGAAATAATGGATGGACACTAAACAAGGAGAGAAGCAACCTGGAATTAAGGAGAAACTTTCTAACAGTGAGGACGATTAACTAGTAGAACAGCTTGCCTTCCGAAGTTATGGGTGCTCCATCACTGGAGGCTTTCAAGAAGAGACTGGACAGTCACTTGTCTGAAATGGTATAGGGTCTCCTGCTTGAGCAGGTGGCTGGTCTAGAAGACCTCCAAGGTCCCTTCCAGCTGTATTCTGATTCTGATACTTTGTGTGAAATTTTATTTTTATTTATTTATTTATTAAAATTTCTATGCCGCCCAACTCCCGGGGGACTCTGGGCGGCTCACAGCAGATATAGAAACATATAAAAGTAAAACAATTTTTAAAAAGAGCCATATTAAAATACTATCCATTTAAAAAAACTTTCATTCATACCGAAATCAGTAAAAGGGTGTTCAACTATCCTGACTGATCAGCTATGCCTGATTCCTTGCAGCTACAAGAACTATACCTTGATGACGGTCTTTGGAAATTTGCACCAAGCCCAACTGGGTGGAGTACCTGGAACCTATCAGTTAGTCCGCAGTTTCTTGAACATCAAACTCCCAGTGTCTGCTCCAGGGCTGCAGGTAGGAACATCCAAGACACCGCGGTCCTAGCAACCTTGGTTTACTTTTATTCATTTGCCTAAGCAGAAATGCACTTGTCAGGTGGAGAGCTTATAATATTTGCAAATGGTGTACTTTGTATTAGCTTTCCCAAGATTGCCGAAGACGCTTTGTTTTTTTAAAAAGCCTGCTGACAAATATTAATTGCAGCCTTAAGCTCTTCCTCCAAAAGCATCTCTTGCGTAGCCTAAGATCATTCGAGAAAACTAGCAGTGGATTGTTTTTAGACCTTGTGTGTGTTGTTATGCATCGTGGTGTTGCTTTTGGTTCTTTTATCTATATTGTGTTTGGTTTGGGTTTTAATCCTTGTTTACTCCTTAGAGCATTGCAAGTTGGGCCGCTTCACAAATTGTTTAATTAAAGGAATGAGTATCAGTCAATCAATTTTATTTATATACCGTATTTTTCGGACTATAAGACGCACCGGTGTATAAGATGCACCAAGATTTCAAAGACGTAAGTAAGGAAAAAAAGTTTTTATCCTCCCTGGCCCCCAGGAGCATTCTGCATAGCCTCCCAAACCCTCTGCGCACCCCGTTTTTCGTAAAAACTGACCTGTTTTTGCAAAACACGGGCCACATAGAGGGTTTGGGAGGCCTGCAGAGTGCTCCTAGGGGCTGGGGGAAGGCAAAAATGCCCCCGTTTCCCACAAAAATGGGGGCATTTTTGCCTTCCCCCAGGAGCAGTCTGCAGGCCTCCCAAACCCTCTGCATACCCCATTTTTGCAAAAAACAGGTCCATTTTTCACAAAAATGGGATGCAGGGCAGAGCTTCGGGAGGCCAAAAATGGCTGTATTCAGCGTATAAGACGCACCGACATTTCCACCCTCTTTTAGGGGGGGAAAAGGTACGTCTTATACTCCGAAAAATACGGTATATAAATTATGCATAGTTACTTTGAAAACAGTGCATTGTCTGGGTGCGTTTCATTTTACAGAGAAAGAACAAATATTCTGATTATAATAGTAATAATGAAAATAGTAATAATAATAATAATAATAATAATAATAATAATAATAATAATAATAATAATAATAATAATAATAATAATAATAATAATAATAACAACAACAACAATAATGTTAAATTTTAAATAAATATATTAAAAATTGTAGAAGTGCCTAAGTCTTGATCACCGCAAGCTGCTTGTGGAATACCGTTTTCACATTGGGGCCACATTTAAAAAAGAACATCGCTAAGAAAAACTGCCTGGTATATTTAACCTGGCAAGGGGGTGGGGGAATGAGCATTTGATAGGTCCCATACGTAACGAATGTTATCCTGAAAAGATACCGGGATTTGTTTCCCTCCCCTTGGTACATTCAGAGAAAATCCCGGAATAAATGAGCAGAAACTGGAAGGAACCAGATGTTGAGTGAGCATCGGGAGAATCTTTCTAAAAAACGAGATCAGTTTAACGGTGGCATTCTGTAAATTGCTTGGCAAGGTAGCAGGTTTTTCTTCATTGGCAGAATGTAAACACATTTAGGGAAGATGCCGCACTGAATAGAGATCTCTGTGATATGATCTCTTAAGAGGCTTCTCAGCGTGAGGAATCAGAAAAACTGCCTCGAGAAAACATAATGGACGGCCTCTGGTGGCGTCTATTCATTCACAGAAAGGCATATTCCGTAGCTAAGCTTTCCACAAACGAAAGACGGGAGAAACAGCGTTCACCAATTCCCCTCTGACCGCATCCTCTTCTATATCAGTTTGAAGAATTCCCCATCTGTCTGCAGCACAAAGACATCCCATGTAAATGGAAGTGTTGCTAAAATGGCTCCCTGCATCTTTGGAGGCTCCTGATAGATGACATTTGCATTCATGAATATGCAAATATAATTTCTAAAAATATGTACACATAGAATAAGCACCTTTTTCCAAAAGGCAGACAGGGTTTGAATATCACTAAGAGTGGTTTTTTTTAAGGTATGCAAGACTTATTTTTATACAGAGGAATCTTCGGTCAATTGCACGTACCACTTACAGTTTAAACATGTGTTTCCTATCTTCTAAATTCAAGCCCTGTCTTATATTTTTTGAACCCCAAAATAAGCGCTTGGCCTTATTTTTGGGGAGGTCTTATTATTTTGGGGCACGTGGAGCAAGACGGGGCTCCTCTTGTCGTCTTACCTGATTTCCCCATCTCAATTCGGGGAAGCCGTAGACGTAATGGGCCACTGCCTGGACGATGTTAGGGTCTGGATGGGGAAGAACCAGCTAAAACTTAACCCTGACAAGACTGAGTGGCTGTGGATATTGCCTCCTAAGGACTCGACCAATTGTCCCTCCTTGGTTCTTGGGGGGGGAGAAATTAGCTCCCTCAGAACGGGTCCGCAATTTGGGTGTCCTCCTAGACCCACAGCTAAAATTGGAACATCTTTCAGCTGTGGCTAGGGGGACCTTTGCACAAGTACGTCTTGTGCACCAATTGCGACCCTACTTGGAGAAGGAGGCACTTCTCACAGTCACAAATGCCCTTATCACCTCCCGGCTGGATTACTGCAATGCGCTCTACATGGGGCTACCCTTGAAGAGTGTCCGGCGACTGCAGTTGGTGCAAAATGCAGCTGCGCGAGATGTGGTGGGTTTACCTAGATGCACCCACGTAACACCGATCCTCCGCCAGCTGCATTGGCTGCCCATTAGTCTCCGGATCCAATTTAAGGTGTTGGTCGTTACCTTTAAAGCCCTACATGGCTCAGGGCCAGGTTACCTTCGGGACCGCATCCTGCTGCATACCTCCCTATGACCGGTCAGGGCCCACAGAGTCGGCCTCCTCCAGGTCCCGTCGACCAAACAATGTCGGCTGGCGGGGCCGAGGGGGAGGGCCTTCTCTGTGGGAGCTCCCTCCCTGTGGAACCAGTTTCCCCTGGAGATCAGGACCATCCCCACCCTGCTGGCCCTCCGTAAAGCAATAAAAACTTGGCTCTTCCGGCAGGCGGGGTGAAAGTGAGACCAACTAGATTAAATATGGGTCTCCCCCCTTGATTGTAAATATGAGATACTCTTTTTAACTTTTGTATTTTTTTTAATTACTGCATTTTATATTTGTAATGGAATCTAACATGTTCTGAGCCGCCCAGAGTCCCCAGGGAGTTGGGCGGCATAGAAATCCATTAAATTAAATTAAATTAAATTAAATTTCCAGCTCTATCTCCCTAACCTTAACCAGAGGAAATGGTATTTTCAGGAGTGGGGCTTATTTTCGGGGGAGGGCTTATTTTCGGGGGAGGGCTTATTTTCGGGGGAGGGTTTATTTTTTGGGGAAACACGGTTTAAAAAGTGACTTATGACTGTTTTCACACTTACAACCGTTGGGGCCTCCCCATGGTCACATGATCAAAATTCAGGCACTTGGCAACTGACTCATATTTATGACAGTTGTCGTGTCCCACCAGGGTCATGTGATCCCCTTTTGCGACCTTCTGACAAGCAATGTCAATCGGGAAGCCAGATTTACTTAACCGAGTTACTAACTTAACAACTGCGGCGAGAAAGGTTGTAAACTGGAGCAGAGCTCATTTAACAGCTGCCTCTCTTAGCAACCGAAATTTTGGGCTCAATTGTAGTCGTAAGTCGAGGACTGTCGGTAATAAGTCAAATCTCTGGACATTTTTCTGCTTCTCTTGTTTTAGGACGGGGAAGTGGAAGGTCATCCTGTCTGGGCAATCATTTACTACTGCATGCGCTGCGGGGACTTAATGGCAGCCATGCAAGTGGTCAACCTAGCTCAGCACCAGCTGGGAGATTTCAAAATTTGGTTCCAGGAGTACATGCACAGCAAAGACAAAAGGTACTTGGGTAAGGCCAGAAGAGGCCAGGGGAAAGTATGAATGCCAGGGGGTGACGGGAAGCAGAAGAACTAATTCCACTGAAAGTCATGTTCCTTGTTTATTTTATTTATTTATTTATTTTATTGCATTTATAGGCCGCTCAATCCAATAAGGACTCAGAGCGGCTAACAGCAATACAAAAGAAACAATAAAATCAGATAAAAGGTTAAAACAGTAAAATTAAAACATTATCAATAAGAAACAACCAATCATCCATCCACAATCACTCATGGGCACACCCAACAATACATTCATTGGGCCCAGGCTTGCCGAAACAGCCAGGTCTTAAGGGCTTTTCTGAAGATCAATAGGGTAGGGGCCGTCTGGATTTCAGGGGGGAGTTGATTCCATAATGTGGGGGCTGCCACGGAGATGGCCCTCAATCGAGGTCCCGCCAGTCGACATTGTCTAGCCGACAGGACCTGGAGCAGGCCCACTCTGTGCGATCTAACCGGTCGCAGGGAGACATGTGGTAGTAGACGGTCCCGTAGATACTGTGGCCCTGCACCATACAGGGCTTTAAAGGTAATCACCAACACTTTGAATTGCGTCCGGAGACCAATGGGCAACTAATGCAGCTCGCGTAAGATGGGAGTAGTGTGGGTGTACCTAGGCATACCCACCACAGCACGTGCCGCTGCATTTTGGACCAACTGCAGTCTCCGAACACTCTTCAAAGGTAGCCCCATGTAGAGCGAATTGCAATAGTCAAGCCGTGACGTGACAAGGGCGTGAGACATGTTGGGATTTTAATTTTCTGCTCACCTTCAAAATCAACTTCAAGATAAGACAGCTTCGAGTTTTCAAGTTGTGCAGAAAACTTTCGATACTTTTAATTAGTGTTTCTCAAACTCGGCGACTTAAAAGATGTGTGGGCTTCAATTCCCAGAATTCCCTAGCTGGGGAATTCTGGAAGTCGAAGTCCAGACATCGTCAAGTGTCCATGGTTGAGAAACGATGTCTTTAAATTAATGATTCTGAAGCAGCTGGGATTCACAGAAGGTGCAGGCATTTGAAAAATGCACTTTTATTTTTCCCTTCAACTGGAACATATCTATTTTTAAAATTAAAATTAATCTTTCTGAGTGGGAAGCTACATTATGTCGGTGGGAGGTACTTTGGATCTGTCCTTTCGATCCACGTGACAACTCTGAATTTGGATTACTGTTACATTATCAGGTTATATTATTAGTTATATGATTAGGTCGGTTTCTGCAATATAAAATACATGAGCAGAAGTGTTCAGTCAGCAAAAAGGCGTCAAGAAAACTATTTCTGTCACAGGAAAGCTGCTTGGCTCAAAAGACCACTTTTTTTAATAAGTCACTTTTTTATTAGGTTATAAAGTGTTATAAAATACAAAATACGAAAGCAAATAAAAGGGCAGAGAAAAGTAAGGAAGGGTAAGGAAAGAAAAAGAAGCATTGACTTCTGACTATCTGTTACAGTAGAATAGAGCATTAACAACAATCAGAACTTTTAGTTTTACCATAATAGTATAAACCAGTCATTTCTACAAAAATCTATCAGTCTAATCTAGTGATGGCTACCCTTTCCTGGACCGAGTGCCCAAAGGGCCCCCCTACGCATGCGCCCCGCCCCACACATGCACGCATAACCCCGTGCATGTGCCCCCATGTGCGCCCTGCGCATGCATGCGCAGCCCCCACGTGTGCCTTGCCCCCTGCACATTCGCGGCAGAGACCAAAAGACCAGCTGGCTGGTGGGAGGCACGTGCGCATGTGCGGCAGAGCTGAGCTGGGGCGACGGCTCGCGTGTCCACAGAGAGGGCGCTGTATGCCACCTCTGGCACGTGTGCCATAATCTGTCTACTCTGTAAAACCCAGAATCAAAGTTTCATTCCTTTCCACATTAAGCACAAAGATCAGAAGCGGTTTCCATGTGGAAACAAAAGTACTTGTGTTCTTTTCTTTAAGCAATTAAGCAAGTAGTTGATTTTGCCGTTTCAGCCAACTCCATCAGCTTCTTCAACCATTCTTCTATAGTAGGAATCGAAGTGTCCTTCCATTTTTGCGCATACAATAATCTTGCTGCTGTCAACATATATAATAACGAAGTTCCAGACTTTGTCTCCAGTTCTTTTTCCATTAAACCCAAGAGGAAAAGTTCTGGTTTCAGAACTATCTCCCTTTTCAGGATTTTCTGTATTAAAATATAAATCAAAGTCCAATTTTTTTATTTTATTTTTTGCTTTATCACATGTCCACCATAGATGATAAAAGGTTCCTTCTTTGGTTTTTACACTTCCAACATACGTTTGGAAAAGACCACTTTTGAAGCCTGGGTAGCTACTTTGAGAAGAAAACTCCAGATCTGACTGTTTTAAAGACATCTCAAGTTTCAGCTACCCTGTTTTTAAAATTGTAGACTTTCTCCTGCGATCGAGAACAAAGTTCGCCTCCATTACAGACGGGCTCTGAGAAACAACACGGACCCGTACAAAAGAGCTGTGTATTGTATCATAGGCCGGTGTGATATTGCCGATAACCACAGTGAAGTTGCGGATAAAACGGAAGATTATCTTTGGCTGAAGGTAATCGGCTTCCCTTCAAAATGATTGGGTCTGCCATTTGTTTTTTGATAATATTCCTTTTTCTTCCTCCTCATATAAACATAAACACGATTGAAGATGGCCCAGCTATTGTTATCCTACTCCAGTGCACCACTTATTGTATATAATAGACGTCACTCTTCCAAGAGATGACATAGATATATATGTAAATATAGGATCAAAACTTCCTGTGTTTTCTCTTTCTGTTTGTTGTCATTCTGGAAAGCATGTAATATATTAGATACACTGGAATCATTCTAGTTACTTGCATCAGTAACTAAAATTTTATCGTTCTAAGTCATCAGGTTATTTATTGGTTTGATTTTCTCTTCCCGAAAATGTAAAATACAAGATCAAAAAATGTACAAGTTAAACAGATCTTGCCCAGAAAGTAGCAGCATTAATTGCATTCTGTCACACTTCCAAGTGGTCCTGAGGTGTACACTGACCAGGACACAAAAAGGCAGATAGACATATGTGTTGTTTTCTGCATGTCACCACAATCACAAAGGGCAGAAGCCACCGGATGGCCCCATTTGTTCAGAATGCCTCAGGATCTTGTTGTACCCCTGTGTTGTGGCCCGCCAATGACTCAGACTCAGACAACGAGAAGGTTGGGGAAGAACTTGGGTCAGATCTGGAGCCTGGGAAAGGCTCTGATGGATGCTCAGCATCAGACACAGAGATAGAGCCAGGGCTTTCTGGCGTTTCCCAACCACCGGAGAGACAGCTGCCTTTGGAGTCAGAGATGAGTGAGGAGGAGGAACAGCTGGGGCCTGTTCCAGATGCGCGTATGCGCAGAGCAGATAGGAGAGGTGAACAACGGAGGACAATGAGTCGGCTCGGGAAGCAAAGCAAACGTGGATGCTGAATGGCCCCTCCCTGGCTGGGGAATAAATAGAAGGAAAGGGGAGTGGTTTGGTTGTAGCAGACAACCGTTCGCATTTCTGGAAAGTTTTCTCCTTGTGTGTTTCCTGCGACAAAGATTGCCTTGCCAGAACTGAGGTTTGTCTGTGTCACGTAGTGAATATTGTCAGTTGTATGTCTATGCAGGGTGACGCACCCCTATTCTAATATTATGGTATATTCCAATACAGGCAGAACATGTGATATGATCTTGTACGCATGTCCACATTTCTGATCCACCATTAATCACTTTTGACTTGACTCTGACCTGAACGGTCACGTTTTTCTTAGCAAGGATGTAATTATTCAGGATTTATTGTTTTTATACCGAAATAAATATTTCTATTAGACTTTTAACCTCGGCTTTATTTCTAACTGTCTGAATTCCAAGCAAAGATCCAAATCGCCTCTATGAGATTTATTCTCATCTCTCAACAGTCTATTTCTCTGTTTGAACTGACTTAATTTGCAGCCTCCCGGTGGGAGCTCACAGCCTTGCCTTTATCATAACGAGCTGATAAGGACTATTGCTTCAGTTAACTCCTTGCATGACTCTTGCCTGGATTTTCGGTTGGTGAATGCAGTTAATTCCCAATATGTAATTAAAGAGGGGTTTTTCTTTGCGTGGATCCGTTTCTTGCTTCTGCGAAGGCCCTGTGCAGTCTATTCAATGATTTCCATACTTCCCAGTTTTCCCCAGACCCTCCGTTGGTTCCATCCAGCGTTGGTTCTTTGTAGCTTTCCATAGACCCATTCCGCTTTTGGAAAATGTATTGCATGCATCCCTTGGGAAAGGAAAGAGGGATGCACAAGTTACTTTTTCTATCTTTTTCTAGCTGAATCAAGTGTGCTTTGACGAGAACAGTTCTAGCGCACCACAAGACAGGCTGACTTTGTCCCAGTTCCAGAAACAACTGCTAGAAGATTACGGTAAGTTCAGCTAGGGACAATACCTGGAGATTTCTGAAAATAATTTAATTTAATAGATTTGTATGCCGCCCAACTCCTGAGGGACTCTGGGCGGCTAACAACATATAAAATCATTGTTACATATAAAAACATATAATTAAAAATTAAAAAAAATTAAAAAGAGCATCTAACCTTCATAACCAAGGGGGGAGACCCATATCTGGTCTAGTTGGTCTCACTTTCACCCCACCTGCCAGAAGAGCCAAGTTTTTATTGCTTTACGGAAGGCCAGCAGGGTGGGGATAGTTCTAATCTCTGGAGGGAGTTGGTTCCAAAGGGAGGGGGCTCCCACAGAAAAGCTCTCCCCCTCGGCCCTGCCAACCGGCATTGCTTGGTCGACGGGACCTGGAGGAGACCAACTCTGTGGGACCTAACCGGTCGTAGGGAGGTATGCGGCAGGATATTATGCAGAAAGGTGATCCCAGATTTTGAATAGATCTGATGCTGGGACTTTTAAAAATGAATGTGTTCAATAAACTGACACGACGTATCAAAGTAAGTGTTCTTGTATGAACATCTTGGCTTCAGTAGCTAGTAAAGACTCAGAAACTGGCAATTTGTGATTTTTCTTCAAAAGCCAGACTGGTACTATTATCTTAGCAGTCATATTTAAGAAATGTTTATGATTCCATCTGTCTTGCCACCTGTTCTGTAGTTTTCCTGTTAAATCTCTCCAAGTATTAAGATGCCATGTCAGGCTTCTGGGAAGTGACAAGAATTTTAAATTTTAAAAAAAAACACCTTGCTAATATTCAGGAAAGAACCTTCTCTGGCATTGCTTTGAGGTTACGCTGTAGGGAAATCAATCTGCCTCTTCCATTCAAATGTACCGTATTTTTTGGAGTATAAGACACACCTTTTTCCTCCCTAAAAGTGGCTGAAAATTCAGGTGCGTCTTATACTTCGAATGTAGCTTTTTTTTCCAGCCCTAACTAGGTGCTAACAGATCTTCCCAGCTCTTACCTTGCAGGCTTTTTCATTGTTACTCTCTCCAAAGAATGTTTTTCCAGCCCTAAGTCTTTGCAGAATTTTTTTTCATTGCCTCTACTTGCTCCGAATAAGTTTTTTTCTAGCCCTAACCAGGTGCTAATGATCTTCCCAGCTCTTACTGGCTTGCAGGCTCTTTCATTGTTACTCTCTCCGAAGAAGGTTTTTTTAAGTCCTAACCAGGGGATAAAATAATGTGCTGAAGCTGACCAGACTAAGGATGCTAGCCAGATGAATACCTGGTAGGCAGATTGTTTTCCCCTATTTTCCTCCCCAAAAACTAAGGTTAACTAAACTTATACTCCGGTGCGTCTTATGCTCCGAAAAATACAGTAAATAGTTGATTTCGTTGGGACTTGGGTCACTAATAATTTTATCCTGAATTTTAAAGTTCTTAAATTCGGCACTTGTTCTTTCAACTCCCTATTAGTTGGCTCGAGGGATGCCTAGGGTAGAAAAACAGAACACAGGTATTCCTCGTCTTACGGCCATTCATCTAGTGACTGAAGTTATGACGACCCTGACAAAAGGTGGCTTATAACTGTTTTTTCATACCTACAACCGTTGCAGAATTTCCATGGTCACGTGATC
Source organism: Diadophis punctatus similis (assembly GCA_023053685.1). NCBI lineage: Eukaryota > Metazoa > Chordata > Lepidosauria > Squamata > Dipsadidae > Diadophis > Diadophis punctatus. Next base: position 13,816,887 of record JALIGW010000015.1, on the reverse strand, counting down.
AAAATTTGGATGCTTGGCAACTGGTCTGCATTTATGACGGTTGCGGTATCCCGGTGTCACCTGGTCCCCTTTTTGTGACCTTCTGACAAGCAAAGTGAACGGGGAAGCCAAATTCCCTTAACAGCCACAGTTACCAACTGAACAAATGCAGTGATTCACTCAACAACCTGCGGCAAGAAAGGTTGTAAAATGGGGCAAAACTCAACTTCACAATTGTGTTGCTTAGTGAGGGAAATTTGGAGCTCAATTGTGGTCGTAAGTCAAGGATTACCAGTACCAATAAAGTAAAACAATTTAGCAACATTTCTGCTTTCCCGACCTGTTTGTGACAAGTGACGTCTGCATTGTTGAAGATCAGCTGTGAAAACATCCTTCTCTTGTGCTTTTTTTCCCCTTCAGGCGAATCGCATTTTGCCGTGAACCAGCAGCCGTTTCTCTACTTCCAAGTCTTGTTCCTCACTGCCCAATTCGAAGCTGCCATCGCTTTCCTTTTCCGTGCCGAACGTTTGCGTTGCCATGCTGTGCACGTGGCCTTGGTTCTCTTTGAACTGAAGCTGTTGCTGAAATCTTCTGGGCAGAGTGCACAACTCTGTAAGTTTTATTGGTCTGTGGTCATGGCGCTGTTTGACTCCTTCAGGGACTAAAGATGGCTAAACCATCTGAACGGTAGACCCATGAATAAGAGAGGTACTTTTAAAATAATTAGACCAGCATTTTGCAATGTTCCCAACTTGAAGACATGTGGGCTTCAATTCCCAGAATTCCCCAGTCAGCAAGGGGAATGACTGAGGAATTCTGGCTGGGGAATTTTGGGAGTTGAAGTCCACACATGTTCAAGTTGCCAAGGTTCAGAAATGCTGAATTAGACTGATGAATAACTTCCTTTTAAGCGGACCACTGGCATTACAGGGGCTGAAAGGGAATTGTTATGACCTCACAACAGTTGCATGAAGGGTGTGGAATGGCTAATTCATAACCTCATGTTGCACTGGCGAGCAATTGGCAGGTGACATACTATAGATCTGTCAGAATTCCGCAGGATTGCACTGTCAACATTTGGCACCATGTTGAGTTTTCACCTCATTTTGTTTTCATTTTTTTCTAAATAAAACAAAGCTTGATGTACCTAATTTGATAAGTGAATAGGATTAGGTTAGCCCAGCTGCTGTTGCCTAGAGGTGGAGCTCTTGCCTCACAATCAAGAGGTTGTGAGTTCAATCCTAGGTAGAGGCAGATGTAGGGTCTCCTGCTTGGGCAGGGGGTTGGACTAGATGACCTGTAAGGTCCCTTCCAACTCTGTTAAATATCAGGTTAACCGTGTTAGAGTTTGCAGCAATCCAACCAGCACACAAGTAAATAACTCAGCAGGATTCATTTATATAAGAAACTTCTTTATATACAATATCATAAAGCAGAAGCCAGAACTAGAACTCAGAATCCAGAAGTACAGAATCAATAATCACAGAAGCACTCATGTCTGTCTGTCTGTCTGTCTGTCTGTCTGTCTGTCTGTCTGTCTGTCTGTCTGTCTGTCTGTCTGTCTGTCTGTCTGTCTGTCTGTGAACCTAAGCCACGCACAGGCTCCGAGCTGTCTGGGTCACCAAACAGTCCCCTTTGGCTGACTTGTTACCATGTCTATCCCAATTCATGAACCCTTATATACTGACAAACCGTACCTTTTTGAGAGGGAAAATAATGTCGGACAATACAATACAACAATACCAAAACATTAAAAAAATACAGAAGTTTAAAATCTAAAAAAACCCACAAATCATCATTCAAGATCTTCAGATATGGGGGGTTGATCTTAATTTCCCCCCGCCTGTAGGAAGAGCCATGTTTTCACGGCTTTACGGAAGGCCAGTAGGGTGGGGATAATCCATATCTCTGGAGGGAGTTGGTTCCAGAGAGACGGCGCTCCCACAGAGAAGGCCCTCCCCCGTGGTCCCACCAGCCGGCATTGTTTGGCTGATGGGACCTGGAGGAGACCAACTCTGTGGGACCTAACCGGTCGTAGGGAGGTATGCGGTAGGATGTGGTCCCAGAGGTAACCTGGCCCTGAGCCATGTAGGGCTTTAAAGATTAAAACCAACACCTTAAATTGCATCCGGAGACTAATGGGCAACCAATGCAGCTGGCGGAGAATGGGTGTAATGTGGGTGTATCTTGGTACACCCACTACAGCTCACGCAGCTGCATTTTGCACCAATGATATCATCAGTCTCCGGATGATATATGTCTTCCAATGATACCCCTCTCTCATCAGCATTTCTTTTATTTTAGAAGCGTGACTCCAGGTTTTCAAAGTAGCTGTCCACAAAGTAACTTGTGGGAACAATTCATAGATCAGTGTTTTGTTCTTTTCTTTGGCTTGCTGAAAGCAGCCCTAAGAATTAGGATACAGTGGCCTCTTGGTAACCACAGTCTATTGCCTGTCAATGAAAGTTTTGTTCTCCGTTTCCTTGGCTAATCCCATTAACAGCTGTTGCCGTTATAAAAGTCACCAGTTCTGGTGACTGTCACCACATGGTGGCAGACAGCCAGATCAACAGCTGAGAAAAATAAATGAACATCAGGACATTGAGCTTATTGTCCTGCTTTCATATGCTGGAGAGAAGATATGAACCTTCAGCTCAGCTATCGTAAAAAATCTAAGAATCTTTTTCCTCACTCACTCACTCACTCCCTTCAAGGAAATAATTTGTGTCTGGTATTCGAACCCTTTAAAAAAAGTCTAAAATGTTGAACTCACTGTCAGAACTCACTTTCCCCCACTATTTTATCAGTAGCTGGACAAAACACAACCAATGCAACTAGATATTATTTTTACTCTTCCGGTTCTATCTATCTATCTTTCTTTCTTTCTTTCTTTCTTTCTTTCTTTCTTTCTTTCTTTCTTTCTTTCTTTCTTTCTTTCTTTCTTTCTTTCTTTCTTTCTTTCTTTCTTTCTTTCTTCCTTCCTTCCTTCCTTCCTTCCTTCCTTCCTTCCTTCCTTCCTTCCTTTCCTTTCCTTTCCTTTCCTTTCCTTTCCTTTCCTTTCCCTTTCCCTTTCCCTTTCCCTTTCCCTTTCCCTTTCCCTTTCCCTTTCCCTTTCCCTTTCCCTTTCCCTTTCCCTTTCCCTTCCTTCCTTCCTTCCTTCCTTCCTTCCTTCCTTCCTTCCTTCCTTCCTTCCTTCCTTCCTTCCTTCCTTCCTTCCTTCCTTCCTTCCTTCCCATTTGTATAACCTTCCATCTCAAACCAGAGACTCTGGGTGGCAAACCATTGTAAAACAAAACACAATACAAAAACACAGAACATAGAATCATAGGGTTGGAAGATATCTTGGCGGTCTTCTAGTCCAGTCCCCACTTCAACGCATACCCATCCCTGTCAAATGGTTATCCAGTTTATTTTTGAAAACCTCCAGTGATAAGAGCACCTACAATTCCAGGAAGCAAGCTACTTTCGTTCTTTCGTGAACAAAACGGTGCCGTTGCATGATCGTTGTCTCATTCCCATTTCAGTGAGCCATGAGGCTGGCGACCCTCCGGCCACCCGGCGCCTGAATTTTGTCCGACTCCTGATGCTGTACACCCGCAAGTTTGAGTCGACAGATCCCCGCGAAGCTTTGCAGTACTTCTATTTTCTCAGGTTGGTTCCCGCCCCACTTAAGCGAAAGGGGGGGGAGGGTGCCCGATTCGAACGACTTCAACGGCAAAGGGGGGGGGGAATCTGTGGCACTGACCGCTTTGTGATCCTTGTTTTAGGAACGAGAAGGACAGCCAAGGCGAAAATATGTTCCTGCGTTGTGTGAGCGAGTTGGTGATTGAGAGCCGAGAGGTATGCAAGGACCATCTGCTTTCTTTCCTCCCATTAGGTTGAAATTCCTGCTTTTCAGAAGAGAGGCCAACTCTGCAGTTGAGAATTTCTTGCTGGGTTCAGAAATCCCCCACTTTTTTCATATTTTACAACAATCATCTTTATTACGGTCATAGTACCAAAACAAAAGCAATATGAACAACAATCATTCTATAAAAAACCAAAAATAGAAGTCTGTAGAGATTCTCAGTCCTCCAGGTCATGGTTGTCCCAAAGGTGCTTTTTTCAGGAGGCAACTGGACTTTCTTGTTTTGTCTTTTGAAGACATTTTGCTTCTCATCCAACAAGCTTCTCCAGCTCTGACAAGATAGTGGGGAATGGAAGGATTTATATTCCTTGCAGACAGCTGGTCATTTGCATCCTTTTAGAGATTCATTGAGGCCACGTGGAGGTTTATCTGTGTCCTCAGGGTCACCTGAGTGGTGCAAATGGTTCCTGTAGTCTGCAATTTTTGGGGGAAATCCATTCATGGGGTGGGAGTATGAACAGATTTCCAAAAAATTGCAGACTACAGGAACCATTTGCACCACTCAGGTGACCCTGAGGACACAGATAAACCTCCAAGTTGCCTCAACGACCCTCAAAAATGATGCAAATGACCAGCTGTTTGCAAGGAATATAAATCCTTCCATTCCCCACCATCCTGTCAGAGCTGAAGAAGCTTCTTGGATGAGAAGCGAAACGTCTTCAAAAGAAAAAAACAAGAAAGTCCAGTTGCCTCCTGAGAAAGCACCTTTGGGACATGCATATGGTACATTTTTTCCCCCATTCTCTTATTTAGAATGCATGTTGAGAGATGCGTCATACCTGGTGGGGTGTGGCCGCTTCAGGGTCCCTGTGGTCACTGATAAGGGTGGATGACAACAAAGCATTGAGCAGCCGTAATTTGGGAACCGTGTCATAAGTAACTTTTGGGGGATCAGCCGTAACCTCAAACGGTTGCTCAGCAATTTGTCAGCAAATTGAGGACTACCTGTATCCATTAAAATCCGGATCATTCATAATAGCAATAGTACTTAGACTTATTTACCGCTTCACAGTGCTTTTACAGCCCTCTCTAAGCGGTTTACAGAGTCTGCCTCTGGGTCCTCATTTTACCCACCGCAGAAAGGATGGAAGGCTGAATCAACCTTGAGCCAATCAGGATCGAACTGCTGGCAGTGGGCAGAGTTAGCCTGCAACACTGCCTTCTAATCACTGCACTTGATGGATAGCACTTAAACTTATATACCGCTTCATAGTGCTGTAAAGCCCCCTCTAAGCGGTTTACAGAGTCAGCCTCTTGTCCCCAACAATCTGGGTCCTCATTTTACCAACCTCAGAAAGGATGGAAGGCTGAGTCAACCTTGAGCCTGGTGAGATTCAAACTGCCAAATTGCATGCAGTTGGCAGTCAGCAGAAGTAGCCTTTAGCACTCTAACTACTGCGCCGCTGCGGCTCATAATGGGAGTACCAGTATATCTTTTCTAACTCTGTTTTTGTTTTCTCTTGCACGGATAGTTTGACATGATCCTTGGAAAACTGGAGAATGATGGCAGTAGAAAGGTAACTTCTCATATAGATCTCTTCCCTTGTTTTGAATAGCCCAATGACACTGAATACAGTTGAATGCAAGGCCAAAATATTATTGAATTGTATGTCAGAAATGAAAGAATACGCAGTGGGCTTTCTGCTGTTAATTTAAAAACAGTATTTGTTTTAAGAACAAGAAAAGCACGTAGTCCTCATCATCTATTGAAGTATTTAAGAATTGGAAATGCCATTTGTCTATTATCTTTCTTCCTAATTCCATGCTACTTCATTGCAAAGAAATTGGTCTTCCACCAGGGGTGGGTTCTACTTATCTTCCCCACCGGTTTGCATCGCGATGGAAGTGCACGTTTTTTGCGCGTCCCTTCCCGGATAATGACCCTCTGCGCATGCACAGTACTTTAAGAAAAAGCTTCTGCGCATGCGCAGAAGCAAAATACAAGATGGCGTCACCTATGGCACCGCCAAGAGGACCGGCTCAGGGGCGTGGCAGGCCTGGGTCGCTGCCGGTTCTAGCAACCCAGGCCGCCATGTTAGTACCGGTTCTATAGAAACGGTCCAAACCGGTAGGAACCCACCACTTTTTTTTTTCAATTTTTTTTATTATTTCCACACAGACAATACAAGTATTTATAGATTCATTTTCATGTCATTTTTCTATACATTCCATTCTTATTTTATATATACATTTCTCATATTTTTCTTAATGCTTTATTCAGGCTTGTTTTTTCCCCACTTCAATCTTTTACAGCCCCACCCTTCCACCTTCCTTCTTCACCTCCTCTACACTTCCTTATTCTCTCTCCTCTTCTCTCCTCTACAACCCCTTCTACCCCCTCTCTTACTTCTCTACCCCTCTCTTACCTTCTCCTCTTCCTTATCCCTCTACCAACCACTCCTTCTGTGCTGTATTTTCTCATCTATAATCTAATTTTCAACAACCCTGAATTTTTATTTTTATTTTACTTAGTTTCATATTTTCCCATTTTATTCCTTTCCTAGATTCTCCATTTAATTTTCCCCTTTTTATGTGTTTGTCGATCAATATACTACCAGTTTTGGTTTCCCCCCCTCCCCCTTCCCTTCCCTTCCCCCCTTCCCCTCCCAACCCCCTACTTTCTTTGTAAGTGTTACATCTAGGTTAAATCATTTCTCATTTAATCTTCTTCATTTATATTCAATTTCAAACCATTTATAAAACTTCCCCCATGTCTTGTAATACAAAGAGTCTTCTTTATTGTTTAATCTTAGTGTTAATCTATTCATTTTAGCAGTCCAAAATCTTCTTTATTATCTGTTCTTCCTCTGGGATTTTTCCTGCTTTCCAATTTTGTGCAAATACAATCCTCGCTGCTGTTATTATATGTATCATCAAGTATATTTCTTCCATCTTATAATTTTCTGGCACAATTCCCAATAGGAAAATTTCCCGTTTCAATTCTGGTTTTTCCATCATTTTTCCTAACCAAGTCTGTATCTTAATCCCAAAAAATTTTTTTTAATCTTTTTTAAAAAAAATAAGTTTTATTAAGTTATTTACATTAAAAGAACAACAACAAAAAGAAACAACAAAAACACAACAAACATAAAAACATAAAAACATAAAAAACACATACAGCTGTAAACTTCAACCTCTATGGTTATCTTCAGGGCACGTCCACCACATGTGGTAGTAAGAGCCTGAAGGAACCCACCTCTTGTCTTCCACCCACTCCAGTCTTCCCAGCACATTCTCTTTTTTCACTCCCTACCAACCCCTCCTTCCCCTTGCACTTTTGGATGGCCTGCACTGTTCCCACTTTGCCACTGCCTTCGTTTAAATCGTACACTTCATTCCATATTTGGAACAAACCGATCCCGTTTCATTCCACGTGTGAATCAACACAACCTCTTAAACATGCGGGTTTCAGTTTGGGCATCGGCGGTTCATGCACACCGCACGTTTCACGCTTCCCCGTTTAATCAGTTGCAGATAAATCCTGCTGCCGTCCTTTTCCTGTGCCTTTCAGAGCTCTTCTTCTGAATCAGATGTGAAGCCTTGCACAGCTTCTCATTTTGCACGCAGAAAAGCATTTTAAATTGCTGGTTAAGGAAGATTCGGTTTTTGCTGTGACCGTTCTAGGTCATCAGGGGAAGGCAGGAAGAGAGGACCAGGAAGGGTCAGGATGTAATGGTGTGTAGGAATGGCCTTGGGACCAGAGGAGGGAGGAGGGATGTTGCCTAGGGAATGATCCAATAAGGGGGCAGGGGAGCCCACAGCTGGGCAGAGAAAGAAACTCAGAAAGGATCCTCTCTTAACATCTCAAGCTGAAAAAGAGACAGTGGGAATGTCAGGGTTCCAAGTAATACATTCCTAACAGAACAGAACTCCAAGGCAAATAGGTTCCTCAAAGAATTGGTTTATTGGACATACCATATTGGCATAAACTGGTGAAAACCGACTCTGAATATTCCCACGGTTTTCACCTAATTAAAAGTAAAAAGTTTCCCCCCTTTTCCCAAATAGTCAGTCACATGGTCCGATCAAAGTCCTGTCCGGTTGCCAGGCGATGTCTCTCCTCCTCTCCCTGGCCACCTGTGGGAATGTCCTTGGTTCCCAGGAGAAAGTATTTTGTTTTGGCTACAAGTCTCCAGCTATCTTTATTCCCCCCTCCTGTTCCCACAGCTCCAACCAGCTCTGCTGTGGCAGCCCTGAAGATGCTCCAAAATGACTTCAGGGTTGACAATCACCTCTAACAGCCTGTTCGCCCCCATTTTCATTCAGTCCCAAAGGAACCCCTTTCCCCCTGGGCTTTCTCATCTCAGGCAGCTCCGGAAGTTTCTGAGTGATGGAGAAATATGGAAAAGATTCAATACCAATAAAAGCCCGCTTGCCATCTCCACTGAGGCTAATTGAGCAGATGTTCTCACATACTTTGTTGGAAACCAGGAATCTCTTTTGTGAGACAAAAACCTTGAGATGTTTTGGCATGTTTTGGCTCACTGTGAATATTAATAGCTGGGAACAAATTTTTCTGGAAGAGCGATTTGCGCAAAGCCAGCATTCAGATGAATCAGTGAAAAGCTCAAGAGTTTTATCAACTCTGCTTCAGCAAGAAGGAGCAGACATCTTAAGACACATAATTGGGGGTTTTTTTCCACAACATGGCAGATGCATTAGCAATAGCAATAGCACTTAGACTTATATACCGCTTCATAGTGCTTTACAGCCCTCTCTAAGCGGTTTACAGAGTCAGCATATTGCCCCAAACAATCTGGATCCTCATTTTACTGACCTCTGAAGGATGGAAGGCTGAGTCAACCTTGAGCCTAGTGAGATTTGAACTGCCAAACTGCTGGCAGCCGGTGATCAGCAGAAGTAGCCTGCAGTACTGCACTCTAACCACTGCGCCACCGCAGCTCTTATTCGTCTTTACACCTTTCATAACGGGAAATCCGTTCAAATGTCAGCTGAAGTGTTATGTGAACACTTTAATCAGAAAATCATTTTATTTAACTTCAATGTTATCTATTATTTGTGGGACCTAGAGACTTGTAAATCAGAGATTCACATCATTATTTTATATTTGCTGTGTAATTTTGATTTGATAGGTCATAATTATTGACTTATCATCTGCAATCATCTTAACTGCAGTCATATCTAGCTGTGTATGCAACCCATAAATAAGAGATGAAAGAATTACAACAAAAAAATTAGGTGTACCTGAATCACCACCATGCTATAGAAAAATTTTCTAATTGACAAACTGGTTCAGGAATTGGTCACCATTGTGATGGAATGTGTCTACGAAGTGGGGAGCTGTGTGATGGATTACAGCAGGGATGGGCAAACTATGGTTCTTTGAGGACCTGTGGACTTCAACTCCCAGAATTCCTGAGCCAGCCATGCATGCATAGCTGGCTCAGGAATTCTGGGAGTTGAAGTCCAGAGGTCCTCAAAGAACCATAGTTTGCCCACCCCTGGACTATAGCATTGGCCCCCCCAAACTTTTGGGCTCCAGGGACTTGGGGTGGTAGTGGTTTTGTGCACTGCCTGGATTCTGCAAGTCCTCATGGAGCGGTGCCGGTTCCCAGACTGGGGGTTGGGGACCCCCACTTTCCCAGAAAGAGGAAGCACATTCCAAGAAGGGGGGGGGCAGACAAGAGGCAGCAAAGCCCGGAACTGGATCAGAGACAGAGGAAGAGAATATGGAAAGCCACTCCCTAGAATCTCCCAGGGTATATCCATTTGGGTGAGAGCAGTCAAAGTTTAGTCTGGCAAGATTCTGTCTATATGGCATGAGCTAATAAATAACTGACTGGATTGTTCTATATCACTCTTGGGCTGGGCCTGACACTATTCGGCTTTCCAAATATTTTATCTCACCTTTTTTTGTCATCTTTCATCAGCCTGGAGTTATTGACAAGTTCACCAGAGACACCAAACCAATTATTAATAAGGTGGCCTCAGTGGCAGAAAGCAAAGGATTGTTTGAAGAAGCTGCCAAACTTTATGACCTTGCCAAGGTAAGTGGAGTTTCCAAGATACGTTGGATATGTTCATCGGCTTACGTTGTTTGTAAAAATAATAAAAGGCAATAGCACTTAGACTGATCAAGGAGAGATTAAACCTAGAAATAAGGATAAATTTTCTGACAGTGAGAGCAATCACTGAAGTTGCCTTCGGAAGTTGTGGGAGCTTCATCACTGGAGGCTTTCAAGAAGAGACTGGACTGCCATCTGTCAGAAATGGTGGAGGGTCTCCTGCTTGGGTGGGGGGTTGGACTAGATGACCTACAAGGTCCCTTCCAACTCTGTTAATCTGTTATATACCACTTCACAGTGCTTTACAGCGCTCTCTAAGTGGTTTACAGTGTCCGCGTATTGCCCCCAGCAATCTGGGCCCTCATTTTACCCAAAAGACAGGATACAAATATAGGTAGTCCTTGACTTACCACGACAATTAAGTCCAAAATTTATGTTGCTAAGTGAAACATTTGTTAAGTGAATTTTGCACCGTTTTACGGCCTATCTTGCCAGAGTTGTTAAGTGAATAACTACAGTTAAGTTAGTAACACGGTTGTTAAGTGAAACCAGCTTCCCCCATTGACTTTGCTTATCAGAAGGTCGCAAAAGGGGATCACGTGACCCCGGGACACAGCAACCATCATAAATACAAGCCAGTTGCCAAGCGTCTGAATTTTGATCACTTGACCACGGAGAGGCTGCAACGGTCGTAAGTGTGGAAAAATGGTCATAAGTCACTTTTTCAGTGCCGCTGTAACTTGGAACGGTCACGAAGTGAACCGTTGTAAGTCAAGGACTACCTGTAAACACACATCAAGTAGTGATGGAGTTAGCAGAGAGGGCTAAATTGACTGCTCTGATCAAAGAAAAAAAAATAGAAATACTTTTACTTCTACCTGGAAACCGCTTCTGGACTTTGTGCTTGAGGTGGGGTGGGGAATGAAACCTTGATTTTGAGTATTACCGGTTAGATAGATTTGTTGTTAAAGAAATGGTTAGTTTAAACCAGGGGTGTCAAACTCGATTTCATTGAGGACTGCATCAGGGTTGTGTTTGACCTCGGGGCTGGAGTGGGTGTGGCCAGGGTGGGCGTGGCCAGCTCGACATCACTTGTGTCGGGGCGGCCTGAGCGCTCTGCCAGCTATAATGGGCTCCCGAGCTCCGTTTTCAGCTGGGACGGCCTCCTGCAACCCTCTGCCAGCGAAAACGGAGCTCGGGAGGGCCGCCTGCAGCCGTATTTTTGCTGGCAGAGGCACCGCGGGCCGGTCCTTCGCTGTTTCCAGGGCGCGGGCCAGATCTAAGCACCCCACAGGCCAGATCCGGCCCCCAGGCCTTGAGTTTGACACCCCTGGTTTAAACTATGTAAAAGTAAAAAGTTGAGGTTTGATGTTAATGCCTTCTTCTACTGCACCGAAGGCATTGCAATGCCTTTTCTTTCTTTTCCCCCCTTCTCCTTTCCCTCGCTTTTCTCTTCCCTTTTTCCTTCCCCATTTCTCCTGTTGTTTACTTTTGTATTTTCTTTGTGTGCTACTTTATAAACGAATACAAATTGTTAAAAAAAAAGAAGTAAAAAGTTGTGAAGCCTTCCAGAAGGTTTAATGGCAGAAGATCCGTTATTATTTATTTATTTATTTATTTATTTATTTATTTATTTATTTATTTATTTATTTATTTATTTATTTATTTATTTATTTATTTATTTATTTATTTATTTATTTATTTATTTATTTGTGAGATTTATATACCGCCTCACAGTGCAAGCACTCTCTAAGCGGTTTACACCAGTAAGCAATGTATATTTACATTGCCCCCAACAATCTGGGTCCTCATTTTACCTACCTCGGAAGGATGGAAGGCTGAGTCAACCTTGAGCCGGTGAGATTTGAACCGCTGACCTGCGGATCACAGTCAGCTAAAGTGGCTTGCAGTACCTGCCTCTAACCGCTGCGCCACCTCGGCTCAGTATATTTGTTGCCGATATAAAGCACGAGGCTTCTCTTAAGCTTTTCGCTGACTCTGCTGGCTGTCGCCAATCTCGGTTGACCAAGAGAGTTCCTGGGCTCTGCCCCTGAGCCCCCCCCTTCTCCCCTTTCCTCCCCCATGATTTCTTTCCAAAAGGCCTCCTGACTCAGTCCTGCAATGCCCCCTTTCTCTCTTGGTGCCTCCCTCAGAACCCCGACAAAGTCCTTGAGCTGATGAACAAGTTGCTCAGCCCCGTCGTGTCTCAGGTCAGCGCTCCCCAATCCAACAAGGAAAGGCTGAAGAACATGGCGCATGCCATTGCAGAGAGGTAAGCGACCGGCCTGGGGCAGCGGGCTTGAGAATTCCTGCCCATGCCAGATCAGCCAGGTTTCCTCTCTGACCTTGTCCACCAAAGCTTTGGGGGAAGCCTTGGATTATGCAGTCAGAGGTCACGCGCAGAGTTAAAATAGCATATATGCTGCTGCGTTTTAGGGATGGGACTAATAAGGCTACCATAGCTGGCCTGTAGGCCATACAGGTAATCCTCGACACAATGACGGCCACAAATTGAGCCCAACATTTCTGTTGTTAGGTGAGACATTCGTTAAATGACTTTTGCCCCACGTTATGACATTTCTTGCCACCATTGTTAAGTGAATCACTGCTGTGGATAAGTTAGTGACACGGTTGTTAAGTGAATCTGGATTCCCCATGGCCTTTGCTTGTGAAAAGGTTGCAAAATGTTACCAAATGGTGATCACATCATCCCAGGACACTGCAACTGTCATAAGTATGAACCAGTGGCCAAGCATCCGGCAGCCAAAAAAGCCAACGCAATCCTAAATTGCATTAACAGAGGGATACAATCAAGATCAAGGGAGGTACTAATACCACTCTATAAAGCCTTATTAAGACCACACCTAGAGTGCTGCATCCAGTTTTGGTCACCACACTATAAAAAAGATGTTGAGACTCTAGAAAAAGTGAAGAGAAGAGCAACCAGGATGATTAGGGGACTGGAGATTAAAACATATGAAGAACAGTTGCAGGAACTGGGCTTGGCTAAGTCTAGTGAAGAGAAGGATCAGGGGAGACATGATAGCAGTCTTCCAATATTTGAGGGGCTGCCACAGAGAGGAGGGGGTCAAGCTGTTTCCCAAAGCACCTGAAGGCCAGACAAGGCATAATGGATGGAAACTGAACAAGGAGAGATTCAACCTGGAAATAAGGAGAAATTTTCTGACAGTGAGAGCAATCAACCCATTGAACATAAGTTGCCTTCAGAAGTTGTGGGAGCTTCATCACTAGAGGCTTTCAAGAAGAGACTGGACTGCCATCTGTCAGAAACGGTGTAGGGTCTCCTGCTTGGGCGGGGGATTGGACTAGATGACCTCCAAAGTCCCTTCCAACTCTGTTAATCTGTAAACATCTGAATTTTGATCACGGGGATGCTGCAAAGGTCATAACTGTGAAAAATGGTCCTAAGTCACTTTTTTCAGGGCCGTTGTAACTTCGAACGGTCACTAAATGAACTGTTGTAAGTCGAGGACTACCTATACAGAGAATCGCTGAAAGCAACTAGAGATGGTGAGTTTCCCCTGTCCTTGCTGCCATCAAGTGGTCATCTGATGGGTCAGTCCTTCCATTGGGACAAAAGAAGGACATAAAAATAATTGGTATTTGGGTAAGAGATCTAATCTGCATACAGGTACTCCTTGACTTACAACCATTTGTTTAGCGAACGTTCGATGTTAAAGGTAGGGGTAAAGGTTCCCCTCGCACATATGTGCTAGTCGTTCCCGACTCTAGGGGGTGGTGCTCATCTCCGTTTCAAAACCAAAGAGCCAGCACTGTCCGAAGACATCTCCGTGGTCATGTGGCCGGTATGACTAAACACCAAAGGCGACCCACCAAAGTGGTCCCTATTTTTCTACTTGCATTTTTTACGTGCTTTCAAACTGCTAGGTTGGCAGAAGCTGGGACAAGTAATGGGAGCTCACTCCATTACGCAGCGCTTCCAAACTGCCGACCTTTCTGATTGACAAGCTCAGCGTCTCAGCGTGGCTTATGACAGTTTTGCACATTTATGAATGTTGCACCATCCCCATGGCCACGTGATAAACATTCAGACACTTGGCACCTGACTCACATTTATGACAGTTTGCCGTGTCCTGGGGTCACGTGATCCCCTTTTGTGACCTTCCGACAAGCAAAGTCAATGGGGAATCCAGAATCCCTTAACCACCGTGTTACAACAATTGCAGTGGTTCACTTAACAACTGTGGCAAGAACGGTCGTAAAATGGGGCAAACCTCACTTGACAAATGTCTCATTTAGCAACATTCATGTTGGGCTCAGTGGTTGTCGTAATTCGAGGACGCCCTGTAAATGGCAGGATCCAAATAAATAAACGTCAAGTTGTGAGCCCTTCCCAAAGTTTTAATGGCACATCCGCTTTCTATTTGTTGCAGATATAAAGCCCAAGGAATAAGTACCAAGAAGCCGGTTGACTCAACGTTCTACCTTCTGTTAGACCTGATCACGTTTTTTGACGAGTATCACGCTGGCCATATTGATAGGGCCTTTGATGTAAGCTTCCTCACCTTTTTTCTGTCTGAAATTCTACAACTTTAGTTGATTTTGAGTCTAACACTTTACCTCCAAATAGAGACGACTGAATTTTACACTGGAGAAAGTGGCCACTTGTTTAACTGTTCTTGTTTTGATCTCAACTGAAGCAGCCCATGGAAATGGACCGAATGACATCAAAATGTGGCATTAAATGGTGGTGGCTGTTGGCAGAATGACGACAATTCCTCTGCATAATTTGTGTTTTAATTTAGCCTTTTTAAGATTCTCGATTTGGGTAGGATGGCATTGCAATTTTTTTTTCTTTTTTAAGCTTTAATCGGATTTTGCAATCGACAGGGTTGTCCTGATTTTTGCCTAGTTATTTCTCAGTTTTGAAACTAAGTTACAGACTGGAGAGGGGAAGTGTTACACGGTATCCGGAGTCAGGTGAATGGAGAGCTCAGGAAAAATATTTTTTTAAAAAATGCAGAGGATTCAGCGAGCAAAAAAACAAAACAAAACAAAAAAACAAGGAGACCACAGCAAAGTTTTAAGTTATAATATTTCATATACAGTATTTAAGCCTGACATGAAATAGTCATAACATTATGGTGACTCTACTAAGCTATCTCTATCTCTCTATTATCTCTGTCTCTATCTATCTATCTATCTATCTATCTATCTATCTATCTATCTATCTATCTATCTATCTATCTATCTATCTATCTATCTATCTATCTATCTATCTATCTATCTATCTATCTATTTCTCTCTCCCTCCCTCCCTACATCCATCCATCTCTCTATCTCTCTATCCATCCATCCGTCTGTCTGTCTGTCTGTCTGTCTGTCTGTCTGTCTGTCTGTCTGTCTATTGTCTGTCTGCCTGCCTGTCTATCTGTCTGTCTGTGTAATGCTTGTGACAGCCTCTTTCCTACTCAGCACACACAGTAGTTAGGTTTGCAATGTAGGGGCTTTCCCTCCCTCTCTAACAACGCTACATTACACGGAGATTTTGTACATTCCCATTGGCATGATTTGGGGGGTACAGAGGCACAGAGAAGGGGACTGACTATTGCCCCATTCCTGCTCTGAACCAAGAGCCAGTCAACAGCTCGGAGAGCAACGGTTACTTTACAGTTTGGCGAGATGTGTTTACAGCAAATTTTCCCGTTTCCGATTCCTGCTCATTCCAGTTGTAGTCAAAACCGACAGGCTCGGGTCACGTCAACCTGCGAGGCCAGTCCTAGCAACAATAAACTGGAGAAGTAGCCGGTGGATCTCAGGAACGTCCTGGGGTAACGATCCTCGCTTTAAACTGGATCTGTAGTTACTGAATAGAAGTTTGTAGAGATTCTAGGTCGTCCAGGTCATGGTTGTCCCGAAGGTGCTTTTTTCAAGAGGCAACTGGACTTTCTGGTTTTTGTTTGAAGATGTTTCACTTCCCATCCAAGAAGCTTCTTCAGCTCTGACTGCATGGTGGGGAATGGAAGAATTATAAATTATATTCTGCAAGGAATATAAATCCTCCCATTCCCCATCTGAGGACACAGATAAACCTCCACGTGCCTCAATGACCCTCTAAAAGGATGCAAATGACCAGCTGTCTGCAAGGAATATAAATCCTTCCATTCCCCACTACCTTGTCAGAGCTGAAGAAGCTTCTTGGATGAGAAGTGAAACGTCTTCAAAAGAAAAAAAAAAACAAGAAAATCCAGTTGCCTCCTGAAAAAAGCACCTTTGGGATTACTGAATAGAACATTAATCTCTCTATAAAATATTTTATCCTGTTGCTTTTATCTCTAGGTGTAAGCCACCTAGAGATAAATCTAGGCCAGATGGGCAGCCTAGAAGTTAAATAAGTAAATGGAGGTGAATGGAGAAGCAGATTTTATACCAGTAGTGTATTGTTCTTTCTATGTGTATTGATCGTACCTTATCTATGCATCTTTCGCTGCAGATCATCGAACAGCTAAAATTAGTCCCACTGAGTCAAGAGTGCGTGGAAGAACGAGTCGCAGCCTTCAGGCATTTCAGCGATGAAGTAAGCAAGTAGCGCTTTCTGTCTCTTCCTCTTCTCTGTCTGAATCAGGCATAACATCGGGGTTCTTGGACTGTGGAAATGATGACTGCTACTACTGCCCAGTTTTGTTACTTAAACAGCATGTAAAAAGAAAAAGACTTTGAATCTGAAACACCGCCAGCCTCAAACCAGTTGTTCTGATCATACCAGCAATGTCCCATTGCAATTCCAGAAATATTCTAGGCGGAAAGTGGTTCAGGATAGGCAATTTTAGAGCTTTTAAATATCGATCAATCAATAACATCCGCATCATAACCTGTTAGAATCGGAAGAGCATTTCCAGCGGAGCATTTTGAACTAA
This sequence comes from Diadophis punctatus similis, assembly GCA_023053685.1. Classification (NCBI taxonomy): domain Eukaryota; kingdom Metazoa; phylum Chordata; class Lepidosauria; order Squamata; family Dipsadidae; genus Diadophis; species Diadophis punctatus. The sequence continues at coordinate 13,800,077 of JALIGW010000015.1, read as the reverse complement.
AAAAAAAACATTTTGAGTTTTGAGCTTCCACTCTGCTGTTCTCAAGGTCACGCGGTTCACCCTAGTCATGTTGGCTGAAAAGGGGAACAAGAAAGCTGCTTAGGGATAAAACTGCAAACTAAAATATTTGGGGAGTGTGTGGGGGTCACCAATCAACCTCTCAAACTCTTAGAAGGCTGCAAAGGTAATAGTAAGGTGGAGAACTCATTGGAGGGCAATTTGTGTTGGATGTGCCTCCGTTCAAAATCCAGGAAAGAAAGACCCTGACCTCATGTTGTTAGAAAAAGGTTCTTTTACTGAATAAGAACTGATAGCGACAAGTGAAAAGCAAGATCTGAGGCAAAAGGCGCGGAAAATACATATAGGAAGTAATCCCAAATCCCTCCTCTCAAAGACCCAGTGTCAGGTTCCAGGAGAGCAGTAGGAAAATGAGAAGCTTCGTACACATTATTCCGTACATGAAATCTTTATTCCAGCGTCTCCTGGCACGAACTAACAATCTTCAAAAGAAATGTTGTCTGCAGCATTTCCCCAGTGTTCCCGCCGCCCCTTTAAAGGTTTATCTCGCCCCACCCCACACCTCCGGCTGCCTCTGACGTAATCCAGCCGAGACCATAGTAACATGATAGTTTGTCTGGCATGCCTGCGCTCCGAAACGCCCGCCAGCCAGATGCGCTAAGCCCACCCCTGCCCGAATGGCAGCCCGATCAGTCGGAGCTGACACCCAGGCTGGCCTTCCAATCCCAGAGCCCACCCAGACATCATGTGGGCACATATTCAGGTGGAGCCTTCACATCTGGCCAGCAGAAACCGTTGACCTTGAGCCGGGCGATAAACAGGGCCATACATGATGAGAACTTTCGTCCCTAACCCCTCTCAGACACATAAGGAGACATCTCCAGCACAGCTTCCCCCCCTCCTCCCAAATACCTAACACCTCCCCCCATTTCTATGGCAGCCGAAGCAAGTAGGCAGCGTGGAGGCTGACAATTTGTTTGAATGTTTCATCTTTTTTTTCTCTCTCACTTTTTTTGGGGGGGAAAGTGAATGAATGCATACTGCTTCTATTCCTGTTCTTAAAGCCCCGTAACAGACTAAAATTGGCCCAGAAAATCGCAACACTGCGCCTTTGTGAGAACTTGGTTTGTTAAGGGGAGAAAAGAAATAGGAGGCTGGAATTGGCATGATCTCACGCAGGCCATCTGAAGCCCACAGGTTGACACCCCCCCCCCGCCATCAACTATAACTCAGAACCTCCCACACACGAATCCCCCCCTTCCTGAAGTAGTTGCCACCAAAGGAAACCTGGAGAACAATTTGAAGTCCACCTCAACAAGCTCTCTAGGATCAAACCAGTATGGCCTTCGTCTCTCATATTTTTTCTTTCATTCTGCTTGTCTTTCCTTCCCCTCTTACTTGTCTTAGATCAGGCACAATTTGTCAGAGGTCCTCCTTGCCACAATGAATATCTTGTTTACCCAGTATAAGAGGTTGAAATGTGCCAGCCCAGCCACGCCTGCTAGGCCCACCCGGGTCATTGAGGACCGAGATTCGGTAAGTTTCCCCCCCCTTATTGATTTATTTTATTTATTAGTGACATTTATATACCGCCTCACAGTGCAAGCACTCTCTAAGCGGTTTACACCAGTAAGCAATGTATATTTATATTGCCCCCAACAATCGGGGTCCTCATTTTACCTACCTCGGAAGGATGGAAGGCTGAGTCAACCTTGAGCCGGTGAGATTTGAACCGCTGACCTGCGGATCACAGTCAGCTAAAGTGGCCTGCAGTACCCCACTCTAACCGCTGCGCCACCTCGGCCCATCTTAGTAGACAAGGTCACCTTTTCAGCTCAGCAGTGACCATCTTCACAGTAGTGGTTATAAAAATCTACTTTTCACTGCTATGCAAAGTTGACCTTTGCAATTACTTGATTAGAGAAACGTCTTCCGCTGAGGAGAATGAGGCCAAGAAAGATTTGCCTAAGGCTATACTAGAAATTAATAGCTAGGAAGAAATTTGGAGGCCAATGACTAGATGATCCCTATCTTCTTTCTGTGGATATATTTTCTCCACAGGAGAGCTGTGCTTTGAATATTTCTTGCCACGTGCATTTTAATGAATGCGTACACACGCAGACAGACAGGCACTAACCTAACGGTGCTTTTTCGAGAGGCAACTGGGCTTCCTTTATTTTTTCCTTAAAGACGTTTCGCTTCTCATCCAAGAATTTAATTTAATTTAATTTAATAGACGTTCTTATAGGCCGCCCAATCCCGTGGGACTCAGGGCGGCGTACAACAGAATAAGAAGCGTACAATAAAAACAATTATCATAATTTAAAATTAAAAGGCATAGTTAAAACAATTATAAAAACAACATTCAAGGGGGGAATCTGATCTTCCTATTCACCCCGCCTGCCGGAAGAGCCAAGTTTTTATGGCTTTACGGAAGGCCAGCAGGGTGGGGATAGTCCGGATCTCTGGTGGGAGTTGGTTCCAGAGGGACGGGGCTCCCACAGAGAAGGCCCTCCCCCGTGGCCCCGCCAACCGACATTGTTTGGCCGATGGGACCCGGAGGAGGCCCTCTCTATGGGACCTAACCGGTCGTAGGGAGGTATGTGGTAGGATGCGGTCCCGAAGGTAACCTGGCCCTGAGCCATGTAGGGCTTTAAAGGTAACGACCAACACCTTAAATTGCGACCGGAGACTAATTGGCAGCCAATGCAGCTGGCGAAGAATAGGTGTTACGTGGGTGTATCTCGGTACACCCACTACAGCTCGCGCAGCTGCATTCTGTACCAGTTGGAGTCTCCGGATGCTCTTTGAGGGTAGCCCCATGTAGAGCGCGTTACAGTAGTCTAGCCGTGAGGTGACAAGGGCATGAGTGACTGTGAGCAAAGCCTCCCTCTCCAAGTAAGGTCGCAATTGGTGCACAAGACGAATCTGTGCAAAGGTCCCCCTAGCCACAGCTGAAAGATGTTGCTCCAATTTTAGCTGTGGATCTAGGAGGACACCCAAATTGCGGACCTGTTCCGAGGGAGTCAATTTTTCTCCCCCGAGAACCAGGGAGGGACAGTCGACATAATCCTTGGGAGGCAAAATCCAGAGCCACTCAGTCTTGTCTGGGTTGAGCCTGAGTCTGTTCACTCCCATCCAGACCCTCACATCGTCCAGGCAGCGGCACATTACATCAACTGCTTCACTGAACTGACACGGGGTGGAGATGTACAACTGGGTATCGTCAGCATACTGCTGATACCTCACCCCGTGTCGTCGGATGATCTCACCCAGCGGTTTCATGTAAATGTTAAACAGGATGGGCGAGAGGACCGAACCCTGTGGCACCCCGCAAACCAGGGGCCTAGGGGCCGACCTCTGCCCTCCTGTCAACACCGACTGCGTCCTGTCAGAGAGGTAGGAGGAGAACCACCGTAAAACAGTGCCTCCCACTCCCACCTCCCCAAGACGACGCAGAAGGATACCATGGTCGATGGTATCGAAAGCCCTGAGAGGTCAAGTAACACCAGGATGGAGGAATGACCCCCATCCCGTGCTCGCCAGAGATCATCCATCAGTGCGACCAAAGCAGTCTCCGTACTGTAGCCGCGCCTGAAACCCGATTGAAAGGGATCCAGATAATCAGTATCCTCCAATAGCCGCAGGAGTTGGAGCGACACCACTTTCTCTACAACTTTACCCAAGAAGGGTAAGTTGGAGACTGGACGGAAGTTCTTTAAATCCGCTGGGTCCAGGGAAGGCTTCTTGAGGAGGGGCCTCACCACCGCAGCTTTTAAGGGCTGCGGGACGGACCCCTCTCTCAAAGATGCGATCACAACAGCCTGGAGCCAGCCGCGTGTCACCTCCCTGCTGGCCGAAACCAGCCAGGAGGGACACGGGTCCAATAAACAAGTGGAGGCGCTCATCGCTCCTATGGCCTTGTCCACATCCTCAGGAGTGATAGGCTCAAACTCCTCCCAAATAACAGGACTAAGACTCGCCCCTGTCATCTCGGCCTGCCCTGTCCAAATGGAGTCCAGGTCTGTCCGAATCTGAGAGTCAGAACCGAACAAGATTCAGACAAATCCATTGACATGTTAGCTTGCCACCTGCTTGGCCTTACTTCTGATGGACGTTAGATAGCTTTTATTGCGGTCGGGGACCAATTTAAAATACACATAAAAAGGGGAGTAAATTTTACAAATATAGATAGATCATGTGACAGTACACCATCTACTACAATCTATTCCGTCAATACTAGTGATCCTCTGCCGTAGAGGTTACCTGTCTTTTCCTCCACGTGGTTTTTCAGCCACGACTGCAGCAAAAATTTTGCCAGATGTTAAATACAGATGGGTCAGGTGCGAAAGACCAGGTCCACATGTGAAGGTCCAGTTAAACAGATTTATTGCTAACTCGTGCCTATGCACCAAAATATTCTCAACTAACAGTTAGCACCTGCTTGGAGTTAGAGACGGGTCAATGGAATTCAAGGGAAGTTGGACTTAGTTCACTTGTGACTACGTAGGGATTCTAGACTGATTCCTCTTTTAACTCCACCCCAGGTTCTGCCATTCTTTCTCCTACAACAGGGCTGTCAAACTCGCGGCCTGTGAGCCAGATGCGTCACGCGCTGGCCATGCCCATGCCTGGTTTAATGAAGGGGGGGGGGAGTCGTGATATGTCACGTGATGATGCTGTGACGCCGTGAGTTTGACACCCCTCTCCTACAAGATAAGATTTTTGTTCCTTTCTAATGAGCCTATGCCAAGCTATCTTTCTCTCCAGACCTGCTTGGAGTTAGAGAAGGGTCAAGAGAATTCAAGGGAAGTCGGACTTAGTTCACTTGTGACTACGTAGGGATTCTAGGCTGCTCTCTCTTTAAACTCCACCCCTGGTTCTTTCTCCTACAAGATGAGATTTTTGAGCCTTTCCCAAGCTATCTTTCTCTCTCTCCAGACCCGGCTAATTTTTTTTCCTCCTTTTTTTGATGCCCCTTAGCAACTCCGATCTCAAGCTCGGGCACTCATCACCTTCGCTGGGATGATCCCTTACAGGACGTCAGGGGACACCAACGCTCGTCTAGTACAGATGGAGGTTCTCATGAACTAGCCGGGCGGGGAATCCAGCTGGTGGTGGAGGTTCTTTTGTGTTCACATCGAAAGGGTGATGGTGATGGGCCTCCAGTTTAATTTTTGTTCGTTTTCCTTTTTTGTTTTGTTTTTTGTTTTGTATGCCTTTTTGTCAACCGCAATAAATTTCTTTGGATTTACATTATTTGTTTTACTGATACCTTCTTTTATTTTGCATGTTTTTCTTATGTTCTCTCATTTATTTGTTTCACTTTTCAAACTCTTTCTACTTTTGGAGGAAAATGGGGAAGATCCTTTAAGTTATGACCAGAGGAAGCAGGTACTATGTCCTTATTTTATTCCCTGAAAGATTAATAGCCCCCACCCCGCCCCCGGTGACTGTGTTGCACCCATTCCAGGTCATTGACAGTTGACTCTTGGTTGTCAAATTCAACCCAATGTAATGTACATAATCGTTGGGTTGGCCCAATCCTCCGGACTACAAGGAAATGGGTCATTTATGGATTCATGTGCGGTGGAAAATCAGCAACTGCCTTAGCATATTTGGGGGGAACCAGACTCTTAAATTTTTGGTCATTTTTCTTTCCCCTGAATGGCTCAAAGCCCTCTGGATAAGACTGATCTTGTGAAGAAGACAGAATTTTCAATCTGGTTTTTTGGGAGTATAATTTCCACTATGTTTATACGTCCTTTAAAAAAAACATATGTTAAGGAAAAAAATACTAGATTTATTCATGGCTGGTTGTTGAATTTCAGTATGATCCTGGGGGGGGGGGGGAGAGTTGTGACATCAGTGTGATTGAAAATTGGCCAGGGTTACTTGGAGTCGATGGCACATAATTCCTAATAATAACAATAAATCCGTCCAATGAAAAACTTTTCCAATCAGGTTGGGAGAAAAGCAGGCAGAACTGGAACGAAGTCTTTAACAGGTGTAACAGTTGCTAAGTTAAAAATGCTATTTGATTAGTTAACGGTAAATAATGGAAATTAAATACTACTATACATTTGGGATAATTAGAGAATAAAGTTAGCTTACAGTGCCTCTTTGATTGTTTAAAATATTTGTGACTTAGACCAGGGGTCTCCAACCTTGGCAACTTTAAGACTTGTGGACTTCAACTCCCAGAATTCCTCAGCCAGCATAGCTGGCTGAGGAACTCTGGGAGTTGAAGTCCACAAGTCTTAAAGTTCCCAAGGTTGGAGACCCCTGACTTAGACTGTAGCTTTCCCTAAGGATTCCTCAGTTTAGACTGCAACAAAGAAGCATAATATCATTATTTTAAAAAATCAGTATTTTAAAAATGTAAGTAATACTGAGTTATCACTTTCATTTAATTGTCATATTAATTATTCCCAGATGCAAGCCCTTATACAACAATATAGAGATGTGGTTCTTAGAATGAAAGGATTATTTCTAGGTGAGCTTTCATGGGAAGGAAGAAATAATTCGCCAATAAATATATGCATGCAAAAAAAGGGGCAATTGCACAGCCATGAACTGACTTTTGGGGGTCCCCTCTGTGGATCCCCCCCTTATTTTAGCCTGTTGTCCCCCAACTGTGTAGAACCCCAACTGAAGAGAATTTCCTGCCATCCTGTCTAATTCACTTGGAGATCATTAGTGGGGGAAGGTGTGTTGAAGCATTTATGTTGCATCAAGAGAAAGAAGGAAAGGAAATGTTCCAAGATCGTCTCCTCCTCTCTGGAAATTTAAATATTGAGAGTTTAGGAGTATTTATTTCTATTATTCACTAATAATTGGTTAAAAGTAAGCGATCTGTGCAAACGAGATCTTCCTGTTGATGGTTCTTGGCTTTAGTATCTGATAGTTATGTTTGTCTGTTATCTTTCTGCTGTTTCCTCAATATTCATACGGCTGGAAGGGACCTTGGGTGGCCCCCTAGCCCAGTGGTTCCCAACCTTTTTGTGATCGAGTACCATTTGGAGGTCCCGTACAGTCGCCGCGTACCACCTGGTTCCAGAGAAACTAAATTCGATCAGATATCACTTTATTTCCATAATTGTACAAGTAGAACACGCAAACCAACTACGAAAATAATAAGTATATAAGTATACAAAATAATAATAAAAATAGTAACATACACACTGAGGTGCAGTAATGAATATCAAAGGGTAACTTGAGTCAAGAGAACATAGTGCTAACAATAACAGAGTGAGATTAACCTTAGCTCGAGAGCTCGCTACGACGCGCACCTTCTCGCGAGGGTTCTACTGCGTGACTGCTGAGAGTTCAGAACAGTCACCGTTCCTTTTTTGGCCCCGCGCATCCAGCAACTGGATTCTCGGGCCGCTGGGACCAGGTGGGTGGCGTGTGGCAACAGTTGCAAATCGTTGCCAGATTATCTTGTGTTAGGCAGTAAACATTTTTGTGAAGTAAAAAATAACTAACTAAAAATCGTTCATGACCCCGAAAGTGTTCGCGTACCACCTGGAAGGCCCTCGCGTACCACTAGTGGTACACGTACCACAGGTTGGGAACCACTGCTCTAGCCCAACCCCCAAACCCAGAGGGGAATCGAGCTTTGCATAGGGAGATTGTGCAGCCGATAAATAAAACCATCCTCAGGAAATGTTTGATTGGGGGTGGATGGGTGGGTTCTTTTGAATGTGATTTTATCCTGAAACAAGCTCAGCTCTTCAAAGCGGATGAGAAGTCAGAAGCTCCAGGCTGACGTCCCGGTATTGTTGCTGCAGCTGGTGTTGTGAATCAGGCCGACAAAAAGTGCGTCTTACTATCCGGCTATTTCACTACACCAGGGTCGCATCATACCACTTGCACAACCCGTCACCGAGATGCGGATCATTCGCTTCAAAGTCACCGCTGAGTCCTGGAAGCAGAACAGCCTTCACTTCCCTCCTCCTCCTCCTGAATCTGAAGACGTTGAACGGCGTTCAGATCGGTCCAGATTTTGCTGAACGGACAGGCGACGACATCAAGAAAGCCCCACTGCTTCTTCATCCTTCATTCAGAACAGTGTTTCTCAACCTTGGCAGTTTGAAGATGTGTGGACTTCAATTCCCAGAATTCCCCAGCCAGCAACGCTGGCTGGGGAATTCTGGGAGTTGAAGTCCACATATCTTCAAACTTCCAAGGTTGAGAAACACTGATTCAGAAGAATACCTCCCAAACGAGAGGATCTCTTAACTTAGAACAAATCCCACAGAAATGATTGTTTTGCACGTCTTAGATAATTGGGGTGGGGAACCGGTGAGAAAAAAAATGGAGGGGTTCTGTGTTTTTTTAAAAAAATGTATTTGTTTATTTATTAAATTTATTTGCCGCCCTGGTCTTAATGAAACAAACTCTGGGCAGCATTACAGCATTAAAATATTAAAATCCTAATACGAAAATATCTCTAAAACAATACAAGTGTGAATCCCAATCAAGATAAAATTACGTTAAAAGGATTGTTGAAGATCTGATCTTCAAAATGCATAATTGGTTTATGGAATGTGGGCCATTTGGTGGTGGAGTTTTGACAAAAAGCTACGTGGTTGTTTTTTCCCCCCTGAAAAACTCAATAGGTCATGTTGTTTTGAAGTTTATGACGATGGTTTGGAAACTAGCAGGAAAAATGGAAATGGGATATTTCATGTTGCTGTAATTGCAAATAAATGCGTAGAAAATAAAACTATAAAACCAGAAGGATATTCATGCTCTGCCATGTATGCGTGGTCTAAAAAAGGTTCTATCTTGGAATAAATACTTTAACTGAAATGTTTTAACTGAAGTTGCATCCCTAAAGCAGAGGTTTTCTTCAAAATGTTTGCCTAATATCAGCCCCTTGGAACACTTTCTCTACACAAACAATTGATCAGTGACAATTCCAGCCCGCATTACTCAAATTTTGTAGGTTCCCCAAACTCATCTCCCTCCATTCCTCTACTGCTCCTACTACCCCAGGGTGGCAAAACTGTTAACGTGAGGATTCTCTGTGCATACTTTTTTTGAGGTACCTCAACCTCAGGGAGATCTGCACTTCATGAGTGCTGCAGAGGTCCTGCTACGTGTTCCGGCAAGGTTTCAGCGCTTCCATGGTTCAGAAGTTGGCATTGCCTTGTTCTGCTTATAATCTCTGGGTCTGAATTCTCTAGGGCTGTGAGCCTATGGCACACATGCCAGAGGTGGCACACAGAGCCATCTCTGTGGGCACGCGCGCCGTCGCCAGCTGCTCTTTTGATTTTTGGCGTGCACATGCGCGCCGGCCAGCTGGTATTCGCGCACGTTGGAGCGCCGGAAATCCGAAGACCAGGTGGCTGGTGCACACATGCGCGCCGGCTAGCTGGTTTCCAGTGCTCCAGCACACGCGCATTCCAGTTTGGGCACTCAGTGCCGAAAAGGTTTGCCATCACTGCTCTAGGGTGATCGGAGGCTTCTTGGGATGGGTCTACTGAATGGTGGTTGGGTGTTCTATTCTGTTCTCGGCCTCATTATCTGAAATTATTTCTAGTTCTATTGATGTGGTGGAATGTAGTTTGGATTCCCATGAGGGAGGGGCTGCATTCCAGAGGATCAAGAGATAGAATAGAATAGAATAGAACAGAACAGAACAGAACAGAACAGAACAGAACAGAACAGAACAGAACAGAACAGAACAGAATAGAATTCTTTATTGGCCAAGTGTGATTGGACACACAAGGAATTTGTCTTTGGTGCATATGCTCTCAGTGTACATAAAAGAAAAGATACATTTGTCAAGAATCATGAGGTACAACACTTAATTATTGTCATAGGGTACAAATAGCAATCAGGAAACAATCAATATTAATATAAACCGTAAGGATACAAGCAACAAGTTATAGTCATACAGTCATAAGTGGGAGGAGATGGGTGATAGGAACGATGAGAAGACTAATAGTAATAGTAATGCAGCCTTAGTGAATAGTTTGACAGTGGTGAGGGAATTATTTGTTTAGCATTCGGGGGGAAAACTATTCTTGTGTCTAGTTGTCTTGGTGTGCAGTGCTCTATAGCGACGTTTTGAGAGTAGGAGTTAAAGCAATTTATGTCCAGGATGCGAGGGGTCAGTAAATATTTTCACGACCCTCTTTTTGACTCGTGCAGTATACAGGTCCTCAATGGAAGGCAGGTTGGCAGATAGCGAAGTTTAGATAGTTTGGTTGGGAGGAACAGAGTTAAGGTAACTTCTCCCTACAGATTCTCACCGTATATCTTCAATGATGTAAGTATTAGTTTTGCCAGGCTTCTGTCTATAAGATGGGGAACAATAAAGAGAACTGTTTAGAAGTAACCGTGTGTCTTTCTTGGTTTTTGGAGCCTGACAATTATTCTGTAGGTAGCTTTTATTTTATTTGAGTGCTAGATTACAGGAATTATTACAGGGAGTGGGCGGCATAGAAATCCATTAAATTAAATTAAATTAAATTATTTGGCTCTTCTGCTTCTTGCTTGATCAGCTATTTTTGTATCATCTTAGTCAAATGTAGGGTTTATTTTGAGGGCATGGCTTACTGTTAGATATTTTTGTTCTGTGTTGCATTTATGAGTTCCTTGATTTTTTTTTTTTTGTAGTAATTGGTGACTAATATAGGGTGGGCAAACCATGGCTTACATTCAGCCTTTGGTTGCAAAACCAAACCAACAAACACACATGTACCACAATTCTCAGGATTTCGTGTTGAGCCCTTTCCTCCTCTCTTTCCTCCCTTCCTGCAACTCTTCAGCTGCCTGCAAGAATGGAGCTGAGAACAGGATGGTGGGTACAGGATCTGGATGGGCAAAGTAGCTCCCCTCAAGAAGGTTTGAGTTGGGACTTTGCTGGGAGGCATGGGAGGAAAAACCAGGAATGGGGGAGGAGATACAGGAACTGAGCACCGCAGGGAAGGAGAGAGCAGGGTGGTTGATTACATGCCATTAAGGAATTGTCAACTCTTAGCAACCACATAGCAGAGGTGGTATTCAGCTGGTTCGAACCGGTTCGGGTGAACTGGTAGTAGCAACCTGCGGGTGAACCCGGGCGCAATCCCGTCCTATATCGCTGTGGTTTTGATGCCGCACGCATGTGTGGATGGCGCACACGCACGCAAATTCCCGTGTTTGACATCACACGCATGCGCAGATGGCGCACGCTCACATCTCAGGCGCTGGGCGAACCGGTAGTGACCGAATGTGAAGCCCACCTCTGCCACATAGGTAGATTTTCTTTGTAGTGATCTGTTTCTAATCTGGTCCTTTGGGTCTTCCAATGATGCCTTCCACACCTCTAACCAAGTCCATCTACCTTGCTGCTGGTTGTCGTCTTCTCTTTCCTTCCACCTTTCCCAACATTAGAGCTTTCTCCCAAAAGCTGGGTCTTTGCATATAGTATATCCGGAGTAGGATAATTTAATCCTGGCCATTTGAGCCTTGAGTGAAAGCTCTGAGTTAATTTGCTTAATGATTGCTCCAAAGGTGCTTTTTCAAAATGCGACTGGACTTTGTTTTTACATTGAAGACGTTTCGCTTTTCATCCGAGAAATTCTTCAGTTCAAGCCTCTTGGATGAGAAGCGAAACATCTTCAGGAAAAAAACGAAAGTCCAGTCGCCTTTTGAAAAAGCACCTTTGGGACAACCACGACTGAGAATCTCCACAGACATTGTTTAATGATCCTTTGGCTTTTCTTGGCTGTCCACAGTATAATCTGGAGAGAGAAAAGGTTGGTTATAATTTGCAGATCTGGAATAGCTTTCATCAACTGGACAACCTCCCAGAATGGTTAGAATTTGAAGTACCGGTACTTAATTTTTGGAGGAAGATCTGGTTTTTGTTTTTTCTTTTCAATTTGAAGAGGAGAGGAGAGCCGTGCCATCAGTAGCGGTAATTGGAGCCAAAGATTCAAAACAAAAACCCAAACCCACTACAATGCAACGGCTAAAAATAAAACTTAGTTTATTGTGCCCTTGCCCAATCATCCTTCACAGCCCAACAGAAAACTGGCTCGGTTTTGCATTAGCTGGCAAAACGGAGCGGCAGTTTTGGATTCCAAACATTTTTCCCCCCAGCTCATTATCTGTCTAAGCTTGAAAGTTGCTAAGTGACTTGGCAAATCACTACCTTTCAGCAATCGGCCCAATTCAGCGTTTTGAATAGGGAGTAGTTATTCCGACAGGTTTTCCAAGTGTGAGCCGGTATTTGTACGATGACATTTACAGCCAGTGTCAAGAGTGAGGATCTTCACTCCACGTGGTCCTCTCCACAATTTTGTGAGGTTGCCTAGGATGAGTGAGAACCCAAATTCATCCAAGGAGCTAACCTTGGATGAATGTGAGTCAACCCTGGATCTTATGAGGACCATTAAGCCAAAATTAATTCTTGTTTTAAGTTTTCCACTGCTACTGGGCAGGTAGGTGGGGAGATGACTAATAACTGCTTTTTTTATTAAAAGTTTTTAAGTAGTGCAAACATTTTTCCCCATCCCTCCCCCCATCCCTCCCCCTTGCCCTCCCACCCCCATCTCCCCCACCCCCCTCCCTGGACTTCCCAGAACAAGCACAGGGTATAGTATTCACAAACATAGAACTAAAATATGCTAACAAATTATTGGCTTCAAAATCTCTCTAGGTCTTTAACTCCTTATAGCTCGAAACCCTTTAAACATGGACTAAAAATTAAAAATGTTTCATTCATAAGCTATTTGAATCTACTTAATCTGGTACTTGTTTTGAATATAGTCAATCCATCTTCTCCATTCCAATATATATCTTTCGTTTGAAGGGTCTTTTAAGATATGATGAAATTTTTGCCATCATTGCCAAATGCACGACTAATAACTGCTTCAAGTAGCTGTGCTGTCATTACTCTTGAGTCCCTAACCTTGAACTGTTCTTGCAAAGCCTGCTTTCAGGCTTCCTATCCCCACCCTGATTTTAATAACTTTTAAAATAGCAATAGCACTTAGACTTATATACCACTTTACAGTGCTTTACAGCCCTCTAAGCGGCTTACAGAGTCAGCCTATTGCCCCCAACAATCTGGGCCCTCATTTTATCGACCTCGGAAGGATGGAAGGCTGTGTCAACCTTGAGCCTGATGAGAATCGAACTGGTGGCAGTGGGCAGAACTATCCTGCAATACTACATTTTAACTACTGTGCATCATGGATGGGTGGGTGGGTAGGTGGGTAATAGCACTTAGACTTATATACTGCTTTACAGTGCTTTACAGCCCTCTCTAAGCGGCTTACAGAGCCAGCATATTGGTCCCAAAAATCTGGGTCCTCATTTTACCCACCTCAGAAGGATGGAAGGCTGAGTCAACCTTGAGCCGGTCAGGATTGAAGTCTTGGCAGTGGGCAGAGTTGCCTGCAACACTGCCTTCTAACCAATGCACATCATGGATGGATGGAAGGAAGAAGGAAAGGAAGGAAGGAAGGACAATAGCAACAGCACTTAGACTTATATACCGCTTCACAGTGCTTTACAGTCCTTTCTAAGCAGTTTACAGAATCAGCCTCTTGCCCCCAACAATCTGGGTCTTCATTTTACCCACCTCAGAAGGACGGAAGGCTGAGTCAACCTTGAGCCTGGTGAGATTTGAACTGCCAAATTGCAGTCAGCCGGCAGTCAGCAGAAGTGTGTTCCCCCCACCCCCAAATGCAAGGATTTAGAAATATCAAATGTCAGCCCGTAGAGACTGTGCTTGATTTTCAAGAATACCTCTCCAGCCTCCCTAAACTTTAAAAATTACTGTGCCCGCAGCTACAGCTCAGTGCTTTTCTGGGACAAAGGTTGGAAGGGCCAAAGTAAACGGACTTTCTAACATTTTATTTCCGTCTCACCTTTTCGCTGAATGGCAAGAACTTTAAATGTGCCCCCCAGCCAGAGAAGGACAGATGGCTACGTGTTCATCGTCTGGCAAACGGATTTGATTTTAGATTGATTTGATTTCAAGTTCACGTAGAATGCCCGATCTCGCCCTCTCTTTTCTCTACAACCAAAGACACTGTCCCACTGTTATACAGATCCTACCATCAGGAGGTTTTTCCTTCTGCATATAGAAACTCCCATATGCTCCCATTTGTGATCTCAGTTCCCATAATTATGGGAAACTGTTCCTGAGCTTTTACTTACCACCTTCATTTACCTATGTGCTTGAAAACTGAAATCATTTATTGATAGATTTGTATCCGACTTTATTTTTTACATATAACTGAAGGCAGTGAAACATATCCAACATCGCTTCTTCTTCCTATTTTCCCCATAACAACCACCCTATGAGGTAGGTTGGGCTGAGTGAGAGAGAGAGAGAGGGACCAGCCCAATATCACCTGGCTTGCTTTCATGGATAAGGTAGGACTAGAACTCACTGTCTCCTGGTGATTGGCCCAAAATCGCCAAGCCAGCTTTCTTGCCTAAGGTGGGACTAGAACTCCCCATCTCCTGGTGATCGGCCCAAAGTCACCCAGCTGGCTTTCATGGCTAAGACCGGACTAGAACTCCCCGTCTCCTGGTGATCGGCCCAAAGTCACCCAGCTGGCTTTCATGGCTAAGACCGGACTAGAACTCCCCGTCTCCTGGTGATCGGCCCAAAGTCACCCAGCTGGCTTTCATGGCTAAGACCGGACTAGAACTCCCCGTCTCCTGGTGATCGGCCCAAAGTCACCAAGCCAGCTTTCTTGCCTAAGGTGGGACTAGAACTCCCCGTCTCCTGGTGATCGGCCCAAAGTCACCCAGCTGCCTTTCACAGATAAGGCCAGACTAGAACTCAACAGTCTCCCATGTTTTATCCTGATGCCTTAACCACTAGACCAAACTGGTTCTCATGGATTCTCAGGGTCTCCTTTTCTTCAGCCTGAACATCTTCATCTCCTCATGTTTTCAGTCTTCAGGAACTGTGCCATTCCATGGCCTGTTGGCTGGAACTCGGTTATCATATACGAATCAGAAGAGAGAACAGCGAGAGTAATTTTTTCTTAAAATGCAATGGTTATTGATTATCGGAAAGGGAAAATACTAATCTGGAAAAGCAGATCATTCCGACAGGCATCGATTGACTTTGTGTACACACGCACCTATGACTTTCAATGACTTTCTTTACTACATGTAATCCTTGACTTACAACCACTCATTTAGTGACTGTTCGAACTTGCAACGGCACTGAAAAAAGTGACTTGCGACCGTTGCAGCATCCCTGTGGTCACATGATCAAAATTCGGACACTTGGCCAGTGGCATGCAATCATCTTTTGCAACCCTCTGGCAAGCCAACTCCGCGGGGAAGACAGATTCACTTAGCAACCGTGTTACTAGCTTAACAACTGCAGCGATTCACTTAACAACTGTGGCAAGGCAGGTTGTACCATGGGCCAAAACTCAACTCCACCCACTGTCCTGCTTAGCAGTGGAACGTTTTGGGCTCAATTTTGGTCATAAGTCGAGGACCACTTGTATCATAAGTTTCCTAGCCAAATATAGTTTAGGGAAAGTCAGGCAGGTTAGACTCGTTCTCACAAAATAATCAATAAAGCTGTGCCACAATTCCTTCCCAGCTAATTAGAAGATAAGAGAAACTTAATGTACCCAAACAAAATGAGCCACAGCAGGTCTTGCTTCAGCCTTCTGTTTTAGATGGGTTTTTCATCAGCTTTTTCCCTTAGGACTTAATGCCAAATCTGTTATCACTGTCCTGATCTAGAACTGGAATTGGTGAGTGTGATATTCCTGTAGGCTACTGTTTTCAGCCACGAGCGCCGGAGTGTCTCCGACCATTATTTTGGGCCAGCTTTTTCTGGTTTCATAGGCGATAAAAAGCCCACATGTCTGACCCACTGCGTTACAGACCCCAATCTGCACAGATCCCCTTCCCTGGGATCTGTGATTTCAGGGGGAATCGAGATGAAGAGGGGAGGGCATGAGATGGTGGAGCTGCCAGGGATCGAACGAGGAGAAGATCGGGAGTGTCTGAATGGCCGCTTCACCATTAGCACCCTGTTCAGCCCGGAGGGCAGCGGCACCAACCCCTTCAGCCAAACGGGGGCTGCTCCCTATGACATCACCCAAACCAGCCACTGTACCCATAACAGCACCTTCTACATGCAGACCTTTGGATATAACACCGTGGATGTTGTGCCCAACTATGAAAACTATGCCAACACCAAGATCTGTAGTGAAAACAAGAAGCCGAGACCAACACTTGCGGATCTGCACTCCTTTCTTAAGGTATATTCCAACTAATTCAGAGCCATCCCCTTCCTCTTTTCCCTTCCCTTCCCTTCTTCATCCTCCCCTTCCCCTTCTTCATCCTTCCCTCTCTTTCCCTTCATCCTTCCCTCCCCTTCCTTTCACTTCCCTTCATCCTTTTCTTTCTTCATCTTCCCCTCCCCTTCTTCACCCTTCCCTCTCCTCCTTCACCCTTCCCTCTCCTTCATCCTTTCTTCCCTTTCTCTTCTTCATCCTTCCCAGCGGTGAAATCTACTTATCTTCCCTACCAGTTCGGAAGCGCGTGTGCTTTGTGTTTTGCGCGCGCCACCGTCGTATGCACTTTTTTACCCTCTGTGCATGCACAGAAGGCTTTGCGCATGCGCAGGGGGTTAAAAAAAAGAAAATGGCAACATCTGGGTGGGTGGGCGGAGCCTCGTGCAGCTGCCACTACCGGTTTTTTGAATCACCAGTGGCCGCCGCTACCAGTACGCCTGAACCAGGCCGAACCGGTAGCATTTCACCCCTGACTTCCCCTTCTTCACCCTTCCCTCTCTTTCACCCTTCCTTCCCTTTCTCTTCTTCATCTTCTCCCTCTCCTTTTTTATCCTTCCCCTTCTTCACCTTTCCCTCCCCTTCTTTATCCTCCTCTCCCCTTCATCTTTCCTTCCCCTTCCCTCTCCTTCCCTTTCCTGATATCCTTTACGACCACAGCTACTGCTGTTGTCCCTTCCCAATGGAAGTTCTGCTTGGCCATTTCCTTCCTAAAAGCAAAACTACGAATCTTCGTCTTCTTCTGAGCCTGCTCTTGTGCTCTTTCTGTTTCAGAGTGAAATCCTCCAAGGGAAACACATTGAGATAACCATCCTATTCCTGTTGCATCTCAAGCATATGGGCACCACCACATTCTCCAAACTTTTATCAAGCTAATATCCTTCCCCCTTAGAAACCATTCTCCCTGTCCGTGTGTTTTTCCAGCAAGAAAATAGCCACCGGCATCCCCCGAGGTACGAAGCCCACAGAAGCAACAGCTTCTCAGAAGAAGCGGCGGGAGAAGAGGATGCTAAGAAGAAAGAGAAGAATCAAGGACAGCCCGTCCGGTTCGGATGGGTCAAGGGGGTGATGGTGAGTAGCTTTCACAGATCATCTAAAGCTCACAGGATCCTTTCCAACCCACTCAATGCTCTGGGCTACCGTTTCCACCATCCTGGACCACTTTGGTCTCATCTAAAGGGCAACACATTCATTTACTGCTCTGATCTCTTGTCTAATTTTCATTATATAATTTTAACAGTCCTAAAAGCAGGGGTACAAATTAAGCTTAAATCTCCAAAGAGACAACATTACAGTTTCTTAAAGCCATAACTTCCTGCCACTGAATGGACCAGCGGTGGGTTGCTCCTCGTTCGGCCCGGTTCTAAGAACCGGTAGTGCCGGCGGTGGGAGGCTCCGCCCGCCCGCCCAGGATGCTTCTGCGCATGCGCAGAAGCGTCACGAGCACGCGCATGGACCAGTAATAAAGAGTTTTAGAACCACTACTGGAATGGACTTAAGTACCCAATCAACCAAAGACACAAGACTACATAGATTATTTATGGGGAATAATCATAGAAGGTAAAGTAATGTAATAGAGATTAAATTGGTTTAAATAATAAGATTAAATTAATTTTACAGTTTGGGGAATAAGAATAGAAGATAGTTAATGTAATAGAGATTAATTTGGTAGAGAATAAGATTAAAATTATACTGGAGGTGGGAATAAGTATAGATTGTAATCTAATGTAACAGAGATCAAATGAATGTGAAGTTGTTAAATATTTTTAGATTTGGTTTAAATTGGCTTGGAATTTAACAATTGCTGTTAGGTGTCGGTGGCATAAAACTGCAAGAGGAAGACTCATTAAAATTAATATTGCAAAGGGCAAAAACTTCAGAATACGTTAAAGACTAAATGATATACTTGATAAAGGAGAAGATAGTTGGATTAAAACAGACGATGAAGGACATATTTCAACTTAATTTTTTTTGTTCAATTTACAGTATAAGGAGTTAAGAGTTTATGATATTTGGAAGTTAATAATTTGTTAGCATATTTTAGTTTTGTATTTGTGTAAACTATATCATACCCTGTGTATGTTCTGGGAAGTCCAGGGAGGGGGGAGGGGGAGTTGGTGGGTTGGGGTTAGGGGGGAAGGGGGGGAGAAAAGAGAAAAATGTTTGTACTTTGTAATAATAAAACTTTTTTTGGGAAAAAAAGACTACATAGTGGAGAAATATTGTGTTAATTTGAATAAATGTTAAGAATATTTGTACCACAATAATTTTCAAAAAAAAAAAAAAAAAAGAGAGACAACTTTTCTTGAGATCCTTCCCAGTTACTATCTGCTGCTTCTGCCTTCTAGATTCGTTGCATGCTTAACATCTGGGGTGTGATCCTGTACCTCCGGCTTCCTTGGATCACTGCACAAGCAGGCATAGGTAACTCCTGTCAAATTCATTTGCTGCTGGGCATGGCTGGCTGGGGAATTCTGGGAGTTGGAGTCCACGAGTCTTAAAGTCTTAAAGAGCCCCCTGCCTAAGAGGTAATGGAAGTTGGAGAACCCCATGTCAGCGTTCCAGAAGAACCCAACTCCAATTAAAAACTCCGAGTCAGACATTTTCTCAAAGTTCCCATTTATTAGAGTAGGTATACTGGCACATCTGGGAAAACCCGGATCTGAGAGTTCCGGGTTTTCCCTCAGTAAATCAAAACCGCAAATCCACCCCCTGCACCAGAGGTGGGTTCCTACCGGTTCAGACCGGTCCTATAGAACCGGTAGCGTAAAATTGGCGCTGCTCGCTGAACCGGCAGCGATGACTGGCGGTGCACAGTCCCGAACCGGTCCTCCGGTTGTCGCGGATTGAAAAAAAACCCCTGTGCGCATGCGCAAAGGCTTCTGCGCATGCGCAGAGGGTCATTTCCTGGAAGTGCCGTGCGCGCAAAATGTGCCCTTCTGTCGCGATGCGAACCGGTGGGAAGGTAAGTAGAACCCACCCCTGCCCTGCACCCATCAAACCATCACATGGTCCAATCACCATCAGTCCCAACTGGAGCCATCCCTTCAACCACTCCTCCTCCAGGTGCAAGAATACCATGACCTTGACCGAAAAGAAGAATGCTATTATGTCTAACTACATTCCCTCTACTACCCCCCCCCCCCCCAGTTTCCCAAGCACAAGAATGTGGCAGCGTGGAAGCTTCTGATGCTAATATGACTTCCAAAGCTGAAACCCCACTTGAGTGAAAGCCTTCTGGCACAAGATAATTGAAGTGGCTTCTTTCATTTTGCAGCACTGACTTGGGTGATTATTCTAATGTCTGTCACCGTGACCACCATCACCGGATTATCCATTTCTGCCATCTCCACCAATGGCAAAGTCAAATCAGGTAGCAATTTATTCAATAGCCCAAGAACAAGAGAAACCATTGGGATGTGCAGAGAGTTTACTCCCAAATATTTGGACAATCTCTCTCTCTCTCTCTCTCTCTCTCTCTCTCTCTCTCTCTCTCTCTCTCTCTCTCTCTCTCTCTCTCTCTCTCTCTCTCTCTCTCTCTCTCTGTGTGTGTGTGTGTGTGTCTGTCTGTCTGTCTCTGTCTCTCTCTCTCTCTGTCTCTCTCTCTCTGTCTCTCTCTCTCTGTGTCTCTCTCTCTGTGTCTCTCTGTGTCTCTCTGTCTCTCTCTCTCTGTCTCTCTCTCTCTGTCTGTCTCTTTAAATATAGATTTTTTAAAAAATTAAGTTTGATTATAAGATAAAAAGAAACAAAAGTTATAGAACTGAGAGAAAGAGAGACGGGCTAAGAAAGAAGGAAAAAAGTATTAACTTCTGACTTCAGGGCAGTACAAAACAATTACAATCTCAACCTTTTGCCTTACATTTCACAAATGTCAAGCTATTTCTATAATAATAAAAAAATATCATTCTAAATATTAAACTAAAACTATAGTTCCATTTGTTCAGGTTTGAGCAAAAAATAAAAAATAAATAAAAAATAAAAATCCAGTAGTGGTTTCCAAGTAGAAAAAAAATTCCAGTGATAAGTTGTGGGTGGTCCATCACTGGAGGTTTCAAGAACAGAGTGGACAGCTATTTATCTGGAATGGTATCGGGCACGGGTGTCAAACTCGCTGCGTCACCTGACGTTTCGTGACATTTTTCCCATTCACAGAGCTGGTGTGGGCATGGCCCACATGTGACGCATCCGGCTTATGGGCTGCCAGTTTGACACCCCTGGTATGGGGTCTTCTGCTTGACCAGGGGGTTGAACTAGAAAACCTCCAAGGTTCCGAGGTGGCGCAGTGGTTAGAGTGCAGCACTGCAGGCTACTTCAGCTGACTGCTAGCTGCAGTTCGGCTGTTCAAATCTCACCAGGCTCAAGGTTGACTCAGCCTTCCATCCTTCCGAGGTCGGTAAAATGAGGACCCAGATTGTTGGGGCCAAGAGGCTGAACTCTGTAAACTGCTTAGAGAGGGCTGTAAAGCACTGTGAAGTGGTATATAAGTCTAAGTGCTATTGCTATTTTTTCCAACTTTGCTATTCTGTTATTTAAAACAGCCACTTTTGCCACCTGGGCTATCATAAATCATAGTTACGATCATTAATTCATTAATTTAGTGTTGTGTATCAGTGATTGCACGACCTCTGAAGATGCCACACACTAAATCAATAAATTTGAAAAGCGACTGTGCTGATTGCATTTGCTCCCATCTCTTAGGTGGGACGTACTTCCTCATTTCAAGAAGTCTTGGGCCAGAGTTGGGAGGCTCCATTGGTCTCATCTTTGCTTTTGCCAATGCTGTGGCTGTGGCCATGCATACGGTGGGCTTTGCAGAAACCGTGCGAGATCTCTTGCAGGTATGACGTGAACTGGTGGGAAGGGAAGCCATGAGGAGGTGCTTGCTTGGCTTGATTGGGGCATGTTTCCATTGCTCCTGCACTTTGGGTCTGTTCCTGTCCCCAGTTATGAACGTATCAAAAACACACCGTTTGAACGAACTTACCGTATTTTTTGGAGTATAAGACGCACCTTTTTCCTCCCTAAAAGTGGCTGAAAATTCAGGTGCGTCTTATACTTCGAATGTAGCTTTTTTTCCAGCCCTAACTAGGTGCTAACAGATCTTCCCAGCTCTTCCCTTGCAGGCTTTTTCATTGTTACTCTCTCCAAATAATGTTTTTCCAGCCCTAAGTCTTTGCAGAATTTTTTTCATTGCTCTACTTGCTCCAAAGAAGTCGTTTTCTAGCCCTAACCAGGAGCTAACGATCTTCCCAGCTCTTACTGGCTTGCAGGCTCTTTCATTGTTACTCTCTCAGAAGGTTTTTTTAAGTCCTAACCAGGAGATAAAATAATGTGCTGAAGCTGACCAGACTAAGGATGCTAGCCAGATGAATACCTGGTAGGCAGATTGTTTCCCCCTATTTTCCTCCCCAAAAACTAAGGTGCGTCTTATACTCCGAAAAATACGGTAGTTTAATTAATGAACCACTGCTAGTAACTGGCTTAGCAGTGGCGAAACACACAAATCAAAAGAAGCAATCCTTTCTTGCAGAAAGTCAGCTGCTAATTAGTCTTCATTAGCAGCTGGCGTAAGTTCAGTCAGTCTTAACTCAAAACAACACAATTAAATTCTGGTTATCTCACGTAATGTCCGAAGACTTGGCAAAATGCCCGGAGTCTTTCCTGATAAGAAATCCGAAGCAGAGAAACAGGAATTCACAAGACAATGCACGACAGATACCCGAGTCTGAACTATTGTTTCCTGCAGCTTTCTAGTTGCCTCCACTGTTCTTAAATAGACTAGGGGAGTGACCAATTAGCCCCAAGTCTTACTCCTGAGGAGACCTCCTCTAGAGTAATCATTCCTGTCTCTTTGCCGCCTCTGGCACCGAGTCCTCGCCAGCCTCCTCACTGTCCGACTTGGGTGCCAGCTGCGCAGGCCGCTGGCGGGCCACAACAGGGTCATGGGAGATCTAGCCAAGGCTGATCTTGAAAAAGTGGGTCAGTATTTGAATGGAGATCACCAGATCCCTCAAAGCTATGGACTAGGCAAGGTTGGGAAGTCCAAGAGATCTTTCAGAAGAAATCAATGTCGGCCCTTCAAGGATACCCAAGTTAAGAAACCAATTCCTCAAGAATCCAGGAAATTTGTAGTTGACTGAGGGTTGGATTTTTCTCTCCAAAGGAATATAACTCAAGCATGGTGGACCCTACCAATGACATCCGCATCATCGGGGTTATCACTGTGACGGTGCTGCTTGGCGTATCCTTGGCTGGGATGGAGTGGGAAGCCAAGGTAAGTGCGTTATTGTGGGAATGGGGAAGATTGGACTGGTTTGGGAATAAGCATCTTCCATTGTGTAAATGACTATGCCTTTCCATGGTCTACACATCTCATAATCCTTAGATGCTTGGCCATCATGATTGAGTTGTAGATCAGGAATGAGCAAGGCCACCTCCGCTAAAAGTGGGGGTGGATCTACGGATGTGCAACCCTTTTAGAATCCCCTACCTTCTCTCCCCTTCCCCTGATGCTACACATTGGGGAGAAGGAGCTTACTCCGAGTAGAAGTCTGAATTGAACTATCTTGCCGATAGCTTTTCAAAAATCAGTGGAAGGCAATACTTTGTAGATTCAGTTTTCATAGCTAGTTATTCTTCAGGTGTGTTGGCCAAAACTGCAAAGGATTTGGGGAATTGTTTGTTTGTTTGTTTGTTTGTTTGTTTGTTTGTTTGTTTGTTTGTTTGTTTGTTTGTTTGTTTATTTATTTATTTATTTATTTTTGTCAAATACGTGTTGGTAATATACATAGATATAACATTGTTTATATACATAAGATGGGTACTGATAAGAGGGAACATTAGGACAGGGACGGTAGGCACGCTGGTGCACTTATGCACGCCCCTTACTGACCTCTTAGGAATCGGGTGAGGTCAACAGTGGACAGTCTAAGGGTAAAGTTTTGGGGGTTTGGTGACAAAACCACAGAGTCAGGTAGTGAGTTCCAGGCATTGACCACTCTGTTGCTAAAGTCGTATTTTCTACAGTCAAGTTTGGAGCGGTTCACTTTGAGTTTGTATCTGTTGTGTGCTCGTGTATTGTTGTGGTTGAAGCTGAAGTAGTCATTGACAGGTAGGACATTGTAGCAGATAATTTTATGAGCTATGATTAGGTCGTGCCGAAGGCGACATAGTTCTAAGCTTTCTAAGCCTAAGTGTTACCTGGGTGTATCTTGGTGCACCCACCACAGCTGCATTTTGGACCAGTTGCAGTCTCTGGACACTCTTCAAGGGTAGCCCCATGTAGAGCGCATTACAGTAGTCCAGTAATTACATCCCAATCACATCTAGTTTGGAGAAGTTGGGCATCTGAAGAACAGTTACTGGAGACTTTGACCTGTCACCCGTTCTAGCTTTAGAACAGAATTCCCATGACCCAAACTGGAGCAACTATTCTCCACCCCACCAGCTCCTTTCCCTTGTGTGGAATCCTGAGTTAAGTAAACCCAAGATAAGAAAGACCTTTTTATTTATTTTTTTAAAAAAGTTTTTTGTTTATAAAACAGATAAAAGAACAAAAAGGCAAAACACACAATAAATGCAAAGAACAAGTACATGACGAATCGTGATCTAGTATACATATTTACATTCCGCTAATTTATATCTCATTATTTATCTTAAATTACAAAGAGTAAGTTTATAGTTTTTTCTTTCATCTCCACCATTCCAGTTTTCAATCCTGGTTTTCCTTTCTCCCCATAATGATAAAATTTGTTCCAGGTTTCAATATATTCTGTTTTATCTTTTCCCTTCATTTCTAACGTTAACCTATCCATTTCAGCACATGCTAATATTTTACGTAAAGTTTCTTCTTCTGTGGGTATGTTTTGTTTTTTCCAATTTTGAGCAAAAATTAGCCTTGCGGCAGTCAATATATGTAACATTAAATATAATATATTTTTGTCATATTTGTCCATTGTTATCCCTAATAGAAAGAGTTCCGGTTTAAGGTCCAATTTTATTTTTAATATTTTTTCCAACCATTGTTTGATTATTATCCAGAAATCTCGTGCTTTGTGGCACTCCCACCACATATGGTAATATGTACCTGGTTGCAAGACCTTTTGTCATGCTGGCTGAGGAAGATGGAAGTTTAGAAATGAATAGGGTGTCAAGGTGGGAAAAAAAATAACTGTCACGTTGGAAGGGGATGGCCAACATTTCTGAAGAACCCCCAAGAGGATGGGGGGAATGAGTGCTTTCATCAAACGAATGTACATGGTCACTTAGGCCAGGCATGATGGGGTTTGTAGTCCAATACCCAGAGGGAGTATGTGTTGGGAGAAGGCAGCTGAAATCTAAACTGGTCACGATGGACCTGGCTGTATGAAGGAGACCAGATCTGGGAAGACTGATCTAAACTCTTCAAACTGCCCTTCGTGTATTGTTTGCTTGGTTTTGCAAGGCTCAAGTTCTCTTTTTCGTGGTGATCATGATTTCCTTCATTAACTACGTGGTGGGGACGGTTATTCCAGCCACTGAGGAGAAGCAGGCTAAAGGATTTTTCAGCTACCAAGGTGAGTGGGAGAGAGGTGGGTTGAAGAACAGTGTTTCTCAATCTTGGCAATTTTGAGACATACATACTTCAACGCCCATAATTCAACAGCCAGCCATGTTGCCTGAGGGATTCTGGGAGTTGAAGTCCACATTTACTTCTCAACCTTAGCAACTTGAAGACATGTTGACTTCAACTCCCAGAATTCAACAGACAGTTTTGTTGCCTGAGGGATTCTGGGAGTTGAAGTCCACATTTACTTCTCAACCCTAGCAACTGGCGGTGGAACTCTGAGAGTTGAAGTCCACATGTCTTAAAATGGCCAGGCTGTCACGTAGTGAATATTGTCAGTGGTATGTCTATGCAGGGTGATGCACCCCTATCTAATATTATGGTACATTCCAATATAAGCAGAACACGTGATATGATGAGTGCGCATGTGTGCATTCCTAAACCACCATTAATTCTCTTCTGCCTTAGCTGTTCACCTGAACGGTCGTGTTACTCAGCAAAATGTAGTTTATTCAGGATTTATTGTTTTTGTACCGAAATAAATGTTTCTATTAGACTTTTAATCTCGGCTTTATGTCTAACTGTCTGAATTCCAAGTAAAAGTTCCAAATCGCCTCTATGAGATTTATTCTCATCTCTCAACACAGGCTGAAAAGCACCGCTTTAAAAGGAGTGCAAGCAGGCCCAACATCGGAAGGGTTAAAAAAAAAATCAAGAGGGCAATCCCAAATAAATGATGGAAGCTGTGCCCCTTCATTTTATGCGTCTAAGAAACAAGACTTCGATTGCATGGATATGGTTGTCCCACCTCCCTCCATGCACTTCCCTAAGTTCAAGCATTACTTTATAAACCTGAATATTCCATTTTTTTTCTCCTTCAGCCAACATTTTTGCTCAGAATTTTGTTCCCAGCTGGCGGGGCCCTGATGGCAGCTTCTTCGGTTTGTTTTCCATCTTCTTCCCATCAGCCACTGGCATCTTGGCAGGAGCCAACATTTCAGGTGATTTGAAGGTAGGCCTGGTTGGCTGGTGTCACAGGGAGGAGATGGGGTACCTGGCCAGGTGGGACACCTTGGATTAACTGTTGTCATCTGTGCATCTCAATGTTTGCATGCAAAGAAAATGTCAACTATCCCATGCCACCATAACTGGTGGGGTCTCCTAGGAATAAATGGAGTCATTAATTAGTTTTAGGAGAACTAAGGATTATCTGCTTAATGACTGTACCTGTCTGCAGCCTGCCAAGGATTTGAAACCTATGGAATCCTTGATGCTCTCTGAGTTTGGTTGTTTTATTGCAGACATTTAGAATAGAATAGAGCTGGAAGGGACCTTGGAGGTCTTCTAGTCCAGCCCCCTGCTCAAGCAGGAGAACCTATACAATCTCAGACAAGTGATTGTCCAGTCTCTTCTTAAAAACCTCCAGCGATGGAGCACCCACGATTTCTGGAGGCAAGCTGTTCCACTGGTTAATTGTCCTCACTGTTAGGAAGTTTCTCCTTAATTCCAGGTTTATTTATTTATTTATTTTATTTAGTGCTCTTATATGCCGCCCTACTCCCTGAGGACTCAGGGCGGTGTACAACATTTAAAGAACAACTAAACAACAAATTCTCTCTTTGATCAACTTCCAACTATTATTTCTTGTTCTGCCCTCTGGTGCTTTGGAGAATAATTTGACCCCCTCTTCTTTGTGGCAGCCCTTCACATACTGGAATACTGCTATCATGTCACCCCTTATTATCTGCTGTGGCCTAGAAGTGGAGCTCTTGCCTCACAATCAGGAGGTTGTGAGTTCAATCCTACGTAGAGGCAGATTAGAGTCTCCTGCTTGGGCAGGGGGTTGGACTAGACTAGATGACCTGCAAGGTCCCTTCCAACTGTGTTAATCTGTTAAATCTGTTAATTCTTCTTTTCTTTAGAATGGCCAGACCAAAAATCTGCAGCCGTTCTTCATATGGTTTAGTCTCCAGGCCTTTGATAATCTTAGTTGTTCTTCATTTCATTATCCAGCTAGATAACATCATCAGTGCTAGAAAAGGTGGAGTTTTATCTCTGTTTATATACAGTAGCTTGCCCTATCAATACTGGCGTGTTGTTTTCTTCTTGGTGGTTCCTTGATTAGCTTATTGCTTACTGTTGGATTGTTTGTCTGATTTGCTACTTCCTTGACTGGGGTACTGTTTAGTGCTTAATGGTTTCCCCAAGGGGCCTGGCACTCAGACAAATTGGCCATCAACACGCACATAGTGATAAACAACATTTACATATCACTCAAAAGGGACAATCAAAAAGCCAAAAAGATGATGATAGATAGATAGATAGATAGATAGATAGATGATAGATAGATAGATAGATAGATAGATAGATAGATAGATAGATAGATAGATAGATAGATAGATAGATAGATAGATAGATAGATTGATTGATTGATTGATTGATTGATAGATTGATAGATGACAGACAGACAGACAGACAGACAGACACAGATAGATAGATAGAATTCTTTTTGGCCAAGTGTGATTGGACACACAAGGAATTCATCTTTGGTGCATATGCTCTCAGTGTACATAAAAGAAAAGATACATAAAAGATCAGAACACCTCCTCACTAGCAATCAACTCCCAGATACACAGGGATTAACACCAGGATTAATACTAGACCAACCATCAATCTGATAACTGTCAAATTATCATTTGTTTCCCTTGGCCAGGATCCTGCTGTGGCAATTCCTAAAGGAACCCTCATGGCTATTTTTTGGACAACGGTGTCATACCTGGTTCTTTCAGCTACAATTGGTATGTTTACGGATAGATACAACGACACATATTAGGACAAAATTTGTGCAGAGTGAACTCAGTTTAGCACACAAAGAATTTAGCACACAAAGTTTTTGTAATTTTTAAAAACTCACTAGCAGGCAAAATGGGGCCAGGGACAGAAGGTGGAATAAGGCTATGAGAGGGTCTTCCTTTGGTTACACTCCTAAGAGGAAACATGAGCAAAATCTAGAAGTATTTAGATACACAGATGTTTTCAGATTGAATTCTAGACTTTCAAAATGATGAAACAAGTGTGGACTTTTACATTTCAATCCAGCTGTTGCACCAAGCACAACTATGTCTTGCATACAGTGTTGTCTACTTTTGGGTGATGTAAAAATTCTAATTTCTGTCCCTTCCCCTCCCATATGTCATGATCTCCCATGGACTTGGGCAGAGGTGGGTTCCTGCCTCTGATTGAATCTGATCAGATTCCCCCTGAATGTTGTGTTTATAATGTTCTTTTTAAATTATATTTTAATTTAAATTATGATTGTTTTTAAATGTACGTTCTTATTCATGCTGTACGCCGCCCTGAGTCCCACGGGATTGGGCGGCCTATAAGAGTGTCTAATAAATAAATTGCCGGTGCGGCTAATAGCTGTTCTTCGGCGCAGAGCCGAAGACGCTGCTGCCGTTCGCGGAGCCAGAGCCTTCCCTGGGCGCTTTCCCTGCCCGCATGGATGCCGCCAATTGCGTTCTTTTGCCCTCTGCGCATGCGGAAATGCGCAGAAGGCAAAAGAACGCAATTGGCGGCATCCATGCAGGCGGGGAAAGCGCCCAGGGAAGGCTCTGGCTCCGCGAACAGCAGCAGCGTCTTCGGCTCTGCGCCGAAGAACAGCTATTAGCTGCACCGGCAATCAGAGGCAGGATCCCACCTCTGGACTTGGGTCTTTGAAAAAGCTACAAATGCTTCACAGCATTTTCATAGAGAGAAACCAGAGACGATGATAATTGACTATGGAATTAAGAGACAGGGAGGAAACGGTATTATAAAATTTGGGATAGATGGTATGATTGGCTAGAAAAGAAAAGTAAAATCAATGGATAAACTAAGATAAGAAGGAAATGTGATAGATATAACCTAATTTTTCGATGGATGTAAAATAATGTATATAATGTATATAAATGTAAATAAGAGTATAAAAATATGAGATTTTATATATATATATATATATATATATATATATATATATATATATATATATATATATATATATATATATATATATATATATATATATATATATATATATATATATATATATATTTATGTATATATATATATGTATATATATATATATATATATATATATATATATATATATATATATATATATATATTGAAGAGAGAAAGATAAAAATTGTTTAGGTGTATAACAATAGCCAGAATCAGAAAATATGGAAATGAGAAGGAAATATGGTGGCATAAAGCTGTATCAGTGGTATTATATTTTCTTTATGTATATGCGATGTATATGTTTGTTTTGTATGTTGTATTGTTTGCTTGTTTTTTAAATTGGAAAACTGTAATAAAAATTATTTAGAAAAAAAAGAAAAAGCTACAAATGCTTCACAGCATTTTCATAGAGAGAAACCAGAGACGATGATGGGAAAACCCACACACATTTTTTCCATTGTCTTCTGCCTCTTTGGATTTTCAGTACTAGGTGATGTGAAAGCACAATGCACAAAGCTGCAGAGAGCTTCATAAAAGAGTTAGGGTTAGGGTCTTCATTGGGAAAACGGAATGGAAAAGAGGTAAGACATTAACCTTGATGGTTCTTCCTAGGTTCTTGTGTTGTCCGGGATGCCTCTGGAAGCATGAATGATACTGTCCTCGCTGGTTCCATGGATTGTGAAGGCATTGCTTGTGGCTACGGCTGGAACTTCACAGAGTGTGCTCAGAGCCAAAGCTGTCGATATGGGCTCATCAATTATTATCAGGTATAGAATTCAGAGGTGGGTTCCTCCCGGTTC
Organism: Diadophis punctatus similis; assembly: GCA_023053685.1. NCBI lineage: Eukaryota > Metazoa > Chordata > Lepidosauria > Squamata > Dipsadidae > Diadophis > Diadophis punctatus. The sequence continues at coordinate 13,770,423 of JALIGW010000015.1, read as the reverse complement.
TGACTGGTTCGCCCGAACTGGTAGCGACCCACTGGTGATGTCACGATGACATCACAGAACCGGTTCGGTCGGTGCCGGTCTGTTGGCGCCCCCATATTTTTTTTGAATTTTTTTAAATTTTTTTTAGCATTTTTAAATTTTTTTCCCCTTCTGAGCATGCACAGAAGCCATGTTTCGGCACTGCGCATGCGTCACCATCTTGTTTTGGGCTTTTTTGGCTTTTTTTTGGCACTGCGCATGCACGTGCACGTGAAGTGCGCACGCGCCCACGAGGCACAACCACGCGGCACGGGAGGAAGCGAACCGGCAGCGAGGTAAGTTAGAACCCACCCCTGATAGAATTGTAAATTCTAGAGTGTGACTGTAGAAGGAGAGCGTCTAGTTCAACTCCATTCTGAGGCTGGGATCTACTATTTGTAGCAGAAGATCAGGCAGAGCTGGGGGGGGGGGGAAGAGGAGTTAAGTGTGTCATCAGCTTAGAATCCTTAAAAGGTAAAGGTTTCTCTTGCACATATGTGCTAGTCGTTCCCGACTCTAGGAGGCGGTGCTCATCTCCATTTCTAAGCCGAAGAGCCAGCGCTGTCCGAAGACATTTCCGTGGTCATGTGGCCGGCATGACTAAATGCCGAAGGCGCACAGAGCGCTGTTACCTTCCCACCAAAGGTGGTCCCTATTTTCCTACTTGCATTTTTAACGTGCTTTCGAACTGCTAGGTTGGCAGAAGCTGGGACAAGTAACGGGAGCTCACCCCATTATGCGGTGCTAGGGAGGAGAAAGAACAAACTGAATATTATATGACATGGGAACTATTGTATCGATGGTTAAGAGAATAAAAGCAGAAGTTAATAAATGGAGATCAGTGAAATATAGAAAATATGTTAAGATAGAGATGTAAACAATATGATGACTGTTACCAATATGACTATTAAGATTACTATGTTTAACATTATTATTATATTCTTATTAGAAGATATGTTAAGAGGGAGAAATGACTAGGCTTATTATACTCAATATTACTATTGTAAGATTAGAGAATTAATATCAATGTATTGAATACTGTTGTAAATTTTGATTGTTATTGCACAGAGATACTTGTATCCAGACGACACACTGTTTAACGGAAGATGGAATGTTTAAATTTATATATATATATATATATATATATATATATATATATATATATATATATATATGTATGTATGTATGTATGTATGTATGTATGTATGTATGTATGTATGTATGTATGTATATATATATATATATATATACACACACACACACACACACACACACACACACACACACACACACACACACACACACAATATTGGCACAGCTGGTGAAAGCCGAATCTGGAATTTCCCGCGGCTTTCACTCAATTAAAAAGTAAAAGTTTTCCCTTCCCCCCCCCAAGTCACTGGTCATGCTGTCCAATCCAGTTGCTGCCTGGCTGCTTGGTTACTTCACTCCTCCTCTGGCCAGCCACCTGTGAGAATGTCCTTGGTTCCCACAGGAAAACTTTATTGTTTTGGCTACAAAACCCCATCTAACTATTCCCCCCCCTCCCACTGCTGTGTGGCAACCCTGAAGCCTCCAAGATGGCCTCAGCCAGGTTCACTTCAAGGTTGACACTATGTTTTTATCTGCATGCACAATCCACATTTCAGATCAAATTGTCTACCTGTTGCTTGTCCTGCAGACCATGAGCATGGTTTCTGGCTTTGCCCCTCTCATCACAGCTGGGATTTTTGGGGCCACCCTCTCTTCGGCTTTGGCGTGCCTCGTCTCAGCTCCCAAAGTCTTCCAGGTGAGATCCATTATTGATCTGTCAAAGAAGACAATAAAACTCTTCCATCTTTGTCCGGCGTCAGAGAATCCTAAAGCTGGAAGGGTCGAATGGGGCCACCAAGTTCCTATCATCCTCAAAAAAAAAACCCTACCGTATTTTTCAGAGTATAAGACGCACCGGAGTATAAGACACACCTTAGTTTTTGGGGAGGAAAATAGGGGAAAACAATCTGCCTACCAGGTATTCATCTGTCTAGCGTCCTTAGTCTGGTCAGCTTCAGCACATTATTTTATCCCCTGGTTAGGGCTGAAAAAAACCTTCTTCTGAGAGAGTAACAATGAAAGAGCCTGCAAGCAGGTAAGAGCTGGGAAGATAGTTAGCACCTGGTTAGGGCTAGAAAAAAACTTATTCGGAGCAAGTAGAGCAATGAAAAAAAATTCTGCAAAGACTTAGGGCTGGAAAAACATTCTTTGGAGAGAGTATCAATGAAAAAGCCTGCAAGGTAAGAGCTGGGAAGATCTGTTAGCACCTAGTTAGGGCTGGAAAAAAAAAAGCTACATTCGAAGTATAAGACGCACTCAAATTTTCAGCCACTTTTTACTCCGAAAAATACGGTATTCTCCAAAGCACCTGAGGGTAGAACAAGAAGCAATGGGTGGAAACTAAACAAGGAGAGAAGCAACTAAGAACTAAGGAGAAATTTCCTGACAGTTAGAAAAACTAATCAGTGGAACATCTTGCCTCCAGAAGTTGTGAATGCTCCAACACTGGAAGTTTTTAAGAAGATGTTGGATAACCATTTGTCTGAAGTAGTGTAGGGTTTCCTTCCTAAGCAGGGGGTTGGACTAGAAGACCTCCAAGGTCCCTTCCAACTCTATTATTATTATTATTATTATTATTATTATTATTATTATTATTATTATTATTATTATTATTATTATTATTATTATTATTATTATTATTATTATTATTATTATTATTATTATTATTATTATCCACCCATGTTTTGGGTGACTATAATGATGGGAGTTGTAGTCCCACCCTTTGGGCAACATGAACCCGAAGAAGATGGAGACAACTTTCCCAGAGTAAAGGTGAAAATGCTTCCAAGTCAGGTTCACCTCTTGGTGTGTAGAAGAACTGCTACGATGACTACATCTAAGCAGGGATCTTGGGATCAGTACATAAGTGGTTTGCCAGATCCCCCCCCCCCCCAGCAGCACTAGACTTCTGAGATTCACCCATCCAAATACTAATCCCAGTTGACCTTACTTAGCTTCTGAGATCAGCCACGTTCATCTGGCTGTTGCTTTCTGAGGTGGCTTCTCAGAAGAACATGAGCAACAAACCAACACATAAACAACCAAACGGCTGTCTGAACATTTACAATCTGAATTTTGAAATCAGAATACGACAGAATTGACATAGGACCATTAAGGGAAAAAATAACAGCAGGGAAAGAATAATTTCAGTTAGATGAACATGCAGAGCCAAATTAGATTATATCAGCTATTCTAGGAATAGATTGCTCTGCTTCGGCGCTTTGTAAAGAAATATTTCTAGAATGTGTGTCTCCCTTAGGAAGCTTAATGTTGCAGTCCAGGCCGTTAGTTGATGGCCAGGAATAAAAGGTGGGTTGAGGGCCTCCAAAAAGGCAATTAAAACATTTCTTTTTTGACCCCACCTCTGCTGATGATGTTGGTTTGCTTTTTGCTTTACTGACTGGAAGATTTATATCCCGTTTGCTAATAGAATATAGCAATATAGACAAAATAGAGACCAGCCAATAGGCATTAAGACAACACTATTGACATATATTTAATCTAAAAGGAGACTTGATCGAAAGCTAGAGAGAAAAGCTATGAGTTTACCATATAGCCCAGATTCTGATATACAATTGAAGGCACATGGCATACATTTAATGTACTATCCAATAAAGGAGAATATTTGTAGTTCAGGGTTGAAATGAGGGGTCCTTGGTGCTCTCTGAGCTTGCATGTTTTCTTGCAGACGTTTCATTCATTCATTCATTCATTCATTCATTCATTCATTCATTCATTCCAGACGTTTCATTCATTGATTCATTCATTGCGCTCTACATGGGGCTACCCTTAAAGAGTATCCAGAGACTGCAATTGGTGCAAAATGCAGCTGTGCGAGCTGTGGTGGGTGTGCCTAGATACACCCACGTAACACCTATCCTTCACCAGCTGCATTGGCTGCCCATTAGTCTCCGGACCCAATTTAAGGTGTTGGTTTTGACCTTTAAAGCCCTACATGGCTCAGGGCCAGGTTACCTTCGGGACCGCATCCTACCGCATACCTCCCTACGACCGGTTAGGTCCCACAGAATTTGTCTCCTCCAGGTCCCATCGACCAAGCAATGCTGGTTGGTGGGGCCGAGGGGGAGAGCTCCGTCCCTCTGGAACCAACTGCCCCCAGAAATCAGGACTATCCCCACCCTGCTGGCCTTCCGTAAAGCAATAAAAACATGGCTCTTCCAACAGGCGGGATGAAAGTGAGACCAATTAGAACATCTTTGGTCTCCCCCCTGGTATGAATGATGGATGATTTTTTAACTTTTTAACAATTTTTTAATTGTTATGATGTTGTTTTTTTATATGATTGTTTTTATGAATTGTTCTTCTATGTGTTGTACGCCGCCCTGAATCCCAAGGGAGTGGGGCGGCATATAAGAACGTTCAATTAAATTAAATTAAATTAAATTAATTAATTAATTCATTCATTCATTCATTCATTCGGGTAATGAAATGTCTGCAAGAAAACAAGCAAGCTCAGAGAGCACCAAGGACCCCTCAGCGTCAAATTTGGGTGTTGCTATTGAGAAAGCTCCAATCTTTCCTTCCCTCAGCCTTGGATGATGAACTTTTCGTGCGAGGAAAGTCTTAATTGTTGTGGGAATCCATGAGCACTTGAGAAGTTGGCATGGACTGTCTCTCTACTCTTCCAACAGTGTCTTTGTAAGGATGATCTCTACCCGGTCATTGGCTTTTTTGGAAAGGGCTATGGAAAAAATAATGAACCGATCAGGGGTTACATGTTGACGTACCTCATTGCGGTTGGCTTCATTCTGATTGGTAAGATTGGCAAAGATGTTCTTCACAGAAAGAATCTGGTCTTGGTCTCAGGGGATTTTGCTAACCAAAGAGGAGGTATCCGTTCCTTTGACAGTTGCCTGAAATAAAATGTTTCATTCTCAAGCACAGTTCTCAGAGGACTCTTTAGCAAGATTTATTGAGAGAGGGGAAAAATAGTAAACTAAACAAGGCAGTCACTAAGTGAGGCCTGTCTGTGATCCAAAGGCCCCACGCCCAGAGACAAACTTTCACACAATATCACTTCCGGACAATGCTAACAGCCTACAGGTAGTCTTTGACTTACGACCACAATTGAGGCCAGCATTTCTGTTGTTAAGTGAGACATTTGTTAAGTGAGTTTTGTCCCATTTTACGACCTTTCTTGTCACAGTTGTTAAGTGAATCACTGCAGTTGATAAGTTAGCAACCCAGTTCTTAAGTGAATCTGGCTTCCCCATTGACTTTGCTTGTCAGAAGGTCGTGACCCCGGGACACTATAATGGTCATAAGTATGAACCAGTTGCCAAGCATCTGAATTTTGATCATATGATCCTGGAGGCGCTACAAAGGTTGTAACTATGAAAAATGGTCATCCCCAATTAGACTTGCTAAAATGTATCCAAATTCGAATCCCACATGTTGGAAATGTAAAAAACACAGAGTACGTTCTTCCACATGTGGTGGTTTGTGCTCTGAAACGAAATTTTTTTGGAATACAATACACAAATGGCTATTAGAAATAACTAAAGAAATGATAGAATTCACCCCAGAATTATTTCTCTTGGGTATATTTAAAAAAGACTATCATAAAAACATTAAGTATTTAGTTCTTCATATTACAACCGCAGCCAGGATAGCCTTTGCACAACTTTGGAAAAATGCAGAAACACCACAGGAAAATGTAGTAATTAAATTTTTTTACGAATACGCAGAAATGGATAGACTTACAATGTATCTAAAGGGCCAAAAAGATTCGGAATATTATATTATCTGGGAAAAATGGTATCAATGGGCTAAATTAAGAAGAAAAGAAAGGAAATAGTGAAACCATAGGTTGTAAAATGTAAATATGTGAATAAAAATATATGTGTAATTATGATATGTGATATAAAATTAATTGTAATATGGAAATGTGAAAACGAAAAATAATTTTGTATGATTGTAGAAATGCTTAAGGAAATATGGTAATTGTTATTTTAAAGAAAATTTTATTGAAAATCAATAAAATATATTTAAAAAAAAAGAAAAACGGTCATAAGTCACCTTTTTCAGTGCCGTTGTAACTTTGAACGGTCACTAAATGAACTGTTGTAAGTCAAGGACTACCTGTATTTGGAAAGAAAATGCAAAGAATTGCCAATTATACACTATTTTAATAAATCACAGGTAGAAGATCAGATCCATGACTTATTACATTGAATTCCAAAGAATAACTAGGTTCCAGGGTTGGTATTAGTCCAGGAAATGTCAATCCGTCAACTTAAAATTGCAGACAGATAAAGTTCTACCACCTCTCTATCCCCGACTTGTGACTTCTGTGCTAAAATCCCTCAGTTTTTTATTGCCAAATTTCTGTGTTTTGAACAATATGCAGAAATAAACTCACCCCCTCTCTTTCCACCTTCTCTGCAGCGGAACTGAATGCTATCGCTCCCATCATCTCCAACTTCTTTCTCTGCTCCTACGCGCTCATCAATTTCAGCTGTTTCCATGCCTCCATCACCAACTCACCAGGTGAGGGCTTTCATCCCATGGCTTAGCAGCAAAGATCACCCACCAAGTTGGGTTCAAGAGCTTCAGATGTTTCCTTCCAGGAAACTGGAAATTGGAGGATCCTTTCTGAGTTCCTTTCTCTGCCTGTTATGCTGCTGAGGGCTCTGCCCTCTCTTATCATTTTTCTCCCACCATTCCCGCATACCATTACCCATGCTGACCAATCATCACGTTGCAACAAGGCAAAGGAAGGGTATAATAAAGAGCCATGGTAGCACAGTGGTTAGAAGGCAGTATTACAGGTTAACTCTGTCCACAGCCAGCAGTTCGATCCTGACTGGCTCAAGGTTGACTCAGCCTTCCTTCCTTCCGAGGTGAGTAAAATGAGAAGCCAGATTGTTGGGGGCAATAGGCTGACTCTGTAAACACCTCAGAAAACACTGTAAAGCACTGTGAAGTGGTATATAAGTCTAAGTGCTATTGCTTCGGAAGGGAAGGGAAGGGAAGGGAAGGGAGGGAGGGAGGGAGGGAAGGAAAGTAAGGAAGGAAGGAAGGAAGGAAGGAAGGAAGGAAGGAAGGAAGGAAGGAAGGAAGGAAGGAAGGAAGCAAGCTGTGGTGGCGCAGTGGTTAGAATGCAGTATTCTAACATTCTATAGTATACATTCTATAGTAGAATGAAATGGTATATAAGTCTAAGTGCTATTGCCATTCCATCTATCCATCCATCCATCCATGGTGTGCAGTGGTTAAAATGCAGTATTGCAGGCTAACTCTGCCCACTGCCAGCAGTTCGATCCTGACACTCTCAAGGTTGACTCGGCCTTCCATCCTTCCGAGGTGGGTAAAATAAGGACCCAGATTGTTGGGGACGAGATGCTGACTCTGTAAACCGCTTAGAGAGGGCTGTAAAGCACTGTGAAGTGGTATATAAGTCTAAGTGCTATTGCTTGGGAAGGGAAGGGAGGGAGGGAGGGAAGGAAGGAAAGTAAGTAAGGAAGGAAGGAAGGAAGGAAGGAAGGAAGGAAGGAAGGAAGGAAGGAAGGAAGGAAGGAAGGAAGGAAGGAAGGAAGGAAGGAAGGAAGGAAAGGAAGGAAGGAAGGAAGGAAAACGAGAAGGAAGGAAACTGTGGTGGCGCAATGGTTAGAATGCAGTATTCTAACATTCTATAATCTATAGTATACATTCTATAGTAGAATGAAATGATATATAAGTCTAAGTGCTATTGCCATTCTATCCATCCATCCATCCATCCATCCATCCATCCATCCATCCATCCATCCATCCATCCATGGTGTGCAGTGGTTAAAATGCAGTATTGCAGGCTAACTCTGCCCACTGCCAGCAGTTCGATCCTAACCGGTCGAAAGTTGACTCAGCCTTCCATCCTTCTGAGGTGGGTAAAATGAGGACCCAGATTGTTGGGGGCAATAGGCTGAACTCTGTAAACAGCTTAGAGAGGGCTGTAAAGCACTATGAAGCGGTATATAAGTCTAAGTGCGATTGCTATTTAGAGTATTTGAAGAGTTGTTTAAAAGTGCCTTATGAATGGACTCGTATCGTATTTTTTCCCCTTTCAGGTTGGAGACCCTCCTTCAGGTATTATAGCAAGTGGGCAGCTTTGTTTGGGGCCATCGTTTCTGTCATTATCATGTTCCTGCTCACCTGGTGGGCTGCCCTCATCGCTATTGGGATTGTTGTGTTCTTGCTCGGATACGTTCTTTACAAGAAGCCTGGTATGTAGATCGTATTTTTTAAATATAAATTAAAATACTGGTCAATAAAACAACGAACTGATCTGAAGTAACTTTTCACACACACCCAGGAGTTAACTGGGGCTCATCCGTTCAAGCTGGTTCCTATAACATGGCCCTGAATTATTCTGTGAGTCTCAATGAGGTGGATGACCATATTAAAAATTACAGGTAAGGTTTCGTAAGCCACTGGGTTTCAATGGGAGACTATTAAAGTTTGTTGTAAAAATCAAAACCAGAAGCACACACAGATGACTGATTCAGCTGGATTCATAAACTTCTTAATAATAATAATAATAATAATAATAATAATAATAATAATAATAATAATAATAATAATAACAACAACAACAACAACAACAACAACAACAACAACAACAACAACAACAACAACAACAACAGAGTTGGAAGGGACCTTGGAGGTCTTCTAATGCAACCCCCTGCCTAGGCAGGAAACCCTACACTACTTCAGACAAATGGTTATCCAACATCCTCTTAAAAACTTCCAGTGTTGGTACTATAAACATAGTAACAGATGAATTTACAATACCATTAGCAGAGTTTCTTTTCCATGTAGCAACAGTTAAAAGTGAAACACAAGCAGCTTCTAGTTCAGAGTTCAGAGAGCACAGAGTGAACAGAGAGCAGAGTGGAGACAGGACTGGAGCCACACCCAGCCTTAAGCTTAAGTAATCAGTTTCAATTCTCTGCACAGACTCAGAAGTGGTTAACTCCCGTTGGCTGACTTAGTTGCTATGCCTATTCATTGGCTGACCTTGTTACCACTGGCTCTCCCAGTCATGAATATTCTAACAGACTCTGCCAGTGAGGTCCAGGTACCATTTAGGTCTGTCTCCCCTGATCTGCAAAAGTTTACCAAAATCAGCTTTCCCCTCCATGAATCTTGGTGCTTGGTAGAAATTCCAAACTCTTATTTTTTCCTCCCATCCATTGTTTGGCTACAATTTGCTCATGGTTCAATCCATCAGGATTGGAAGACCCATGACGCAAATTCAGATGCAACTATGTGAAGGAGGACAAAACAAGAGCAAAGAGAGATTGATGGGCCTCTGCCCTGCCCTTCAGCCATAACGACCTGGGCATTTGTGCACCATTGATACCGTAGTTGCTTGTTATGATTGTCCTTTGGCCCTTTCAGGAACCCAACAGCAGTCACACAAAAGGAGTGGACTGGTTCCATACAAATAGTTAAGTACTAATATCTCCTTGTTCTATCTTCAGGCCTCAATGCCTCGTCCTGACTGGTCCTCCTAACTTCCGCCCAGCACTGGTCGATTTTGTGGGCACTTTTACAAAAAATTTGAGTCTGATGATCTGTGGGAATGTGTTGATCGTGAGTATTTGTTCCTACCAGATAACTAAGAAATTGCAGGTCTCTGCTATCTTTATCTATCTAATTTCCATTGTCTACCTACATATTTCATCTGTGTCCGTCCGTCTGTCCATCCATCCATCCATCCGTCTGTCCGTCCGTCTGTCCGTCTGTCCGTCCATCCGTCTCTCTGTCATCTATCCATCTCTCTCTCTCTCTTTCTCTCTCTCTCTCTCTCTCTCTTTCTCTCTCTAATAAAGGAGAAGATTAGTAGCTTGGGGTTGAAATGAGGAGTGCTTAGTGTTTTCTGAGGTTGGTTTTTTCTTGCAGATGTTTAATTATTCATTAATGAAACATCAGACATTGTCTGTCTTCTTCTTCTTCTTCTTCTTCTTCTTCTTCTTCTTCTTCTTCTTCTTCTTCTTCTTCTTCTTCTTCTTCTTCTTCTTCTTCTTCTTCTTCTTCTTCTCCTCCTCCTCCTCCTCCTCCTCCTCCCTCTCCCTCTCCCTCTCCCTCTCCCTCTCGTCATTCTTAAAGATGATTGCATCTGATCATAAGAGAAACAGGATATCACAGTATCTCTTTTTTAAAAACTGCATTTCCAATTCACCTGAAAAAGTCTACAGGGACCTCAACATCTCCCGAGGTCTCAAACTGGTGACTCCAGGGATGGAAGGATTGTGGGCCCCTGGCTTCCTCCAACTTTTGAATGTTGGCTCGCTCGTGAGGAAAGGAAACATCAGCTTTAATCTCAGTTGGGACACAATGCTCCCTCTGCTAAGGACCTGAAATGGAACTGCAGCCTTCAGCCCATCAGGCTTCAAGTAACAAAAAAAGCAGCTTTTAATGGCTGGCAGGTGTCCATTTCAGCAGCTTCGGTGGCTTACCTCCAAGCGAGATCCTTTGCTATCCAAACGGCAGATTGCTAGCCAACTAAATCTTCCGCCCTACACCATTTATACATCCAACGATCAAAAATCAAGAGGAGTCTGGCTGTGAAAATGTGTGCCCTTTAATAAAATTAGTTCTGAAAAAGTGCTATCAGATCTGGAAGCAGCAAAGCATTAACACAGCTCTCCTCCTACCATATCATCAAATGTATAGCCCCCAATACTTCTCTTCTTCGGCTTTCATGTTTACTGCAGAGGCCAAGAGGAACTCACGGGATGGCTGTGAAGTGTGATAACAAAGCCAGCACTTGGCTTTCAACAGTGGTTCTTCTGGAACAATCCCCAGCTAATTAAGCAAGAATGAATGAATGAACGAATGAATGAATGACTGCTAGATTGGTATTCATCTGCAGTTTGAATTGCCAGGATAAAAACAGACAATTTTGGAGAAGAGAAAATACAATCTTCGTAGGACATTCTGCTCTGGAGATGTTGTTCCACCATTAATCAATCTCTCTGTTCTTTCCTTCTTGTTTCAATAGGTAAATGTTTGAATGCTTTACGTAATTAGGCCAGCAAAGTGCTTTTTAAAAAAATACCAAGTAGCTAAGAGAGGCGTATAAATCTTAGTTTCAACAGGAAAGGCAATATCAGCACGTTCTTCTAGGTTGAGCTGTAGAAATCAAAAGTGCTTGTTGAATAAAAGTCTGCCTTTTCCCAATTTGCTTAATATAATTTCAGAATTATTTAGCCCTCTTTCTTGTGTAATAAAAAAAGCAGACAATCCACTGAGCCAGGAGTCCCCAACCTTTATTTATTTATTTATTTATTTATTTATTTATTTATCTATCTATCTATCTATCTATCTATCTATCTATCTATCTATCTATCTATCTATCTATCTATCTATCTATCTATCTATCTATCTATCTATCTATCTATCTATCTATCTATCTATCTATCTATCTATCTATCTATCTATCTATCTATCTATCTATCTATCTATCTATCGCATTTGTATGCCGCCCACTCCACAGAGACCTCAGGGACCCCTATATTCATAATTTTAAATCCCGCGGACCACTAATATGATCTGCCTAATGACCGGCTGGGTGGGCGTGGCTAGGTGGTCATGTGACTGGGTGGGCGTGGCCAACTTGATGTCACTCACGTCGAGGGGTGCCTCGCTGGCCTCTACTCGCCCCTCCCCTCCCCTCCCAGCCACTCCTTGCCTGCCTATCTGGGCTCCTTAGGGCCTCAACAGGAAGCAGTTGTTGGAGCTAAGCAGCCACTACGAGAAAGAGTTGGCAAAACAGCTGGCTCAGTTTAAATTGGATCTGACCGAGAAGGAGGCTCAGCAGAAGCACCTCACTGAGGACTACCAGCATAGGCTTTCCAAGCAGAGGGAAGACCTGCAGGAGTGCAAGGCCAGGTACCGGTGCCTGGAGGCTTAGCGGGCTGAGATGGTCAGCCAGTTCCAGGCCATGATGCAGTCCCACTGGAATAAGACCCTTCGGCTCTTTGCCACCAGCGGTGCTTCCCTCCAGCCTTCGCCCAAAGCCCCACACCAGGAGGCTGAAGCAGACCCCAAGTCGGAATTTCTGCCCCCCTCCGACCCACACAAAAAGACCCTGAAGGGGGAGAGAGACTGCAGTAACACAAGCGTTCATTGCACATATCTGGCCCAGGGGCCATGGTTTGAGGACCCCTGATATAGTGCAATATTAAAAATGCAAATAATTTTTCTGTGGACCACCAAAATTTTCTTGCGGACCACCAGTGGTCCACGGACCACCAGTTGGTGACCGCTGCACTAAGCCACCACTAAATTTATCATGGGTAATTATTAAACAAGCTTAGCATGTTGGACTACCTTTTTAAGCATGTTGTATGAACGAAGCCCATGAGACATGGATTCTTGCTCTTGGACTCAGTGCTCGGATTCATAGACTGTATCAAGCCCGTGGTTTGTTTAATGACTTACTTACTGAATTGGTGGTTTACAGACTAGAATTACTGGGTTGAAGCAAAACACTAAACCAAATTCAAACCATGTTCAGCTTAAGCTTTACGTTAAATGCTTAGCTTGGTAGGAGCACCTAACAAACCTTGGCTGTTTTCTAACAACTAAACTGGGTTTTGAAACCCTGAAATTGATAGTTGGACTTTATGTGTGATATAGCAATAGCAATAGCACTTAGACTTATATACCGCTTCACAGTGCTTTCCAGCCTTCTCTAAGTGGTTTACAGAGTCAGCCTCTTGTTCCCAACGATCTGGGTCTTCATTTTACTCACCTCGGAAGGATGGAAGGCCGAGTCAACCTTGAGACTGTCAGGATCGAACTGCTGGCAGTGGGCAGAGTTAGCCTGCAATACTGCATTTTAACCACTTCACATCATGGATGGATGGATGGATGGATGGATGGAAGGGCAATATCACTTAGACTTATATACTGTTTCGCAGTGCTTCACAGCCCTCTCTAAGCGGTTTACAGAGTCAGCCTATTGCCCCCAACAATCTGGGTCCTTATTTTACCCACCTTGGCAGGATGGAAGGATGAAAGCCGAGTCAACCTTGAACCAGTCAGGATCGAACTGCCAAATTGCTGGCAGCCGGCAACCAGCAGAATTAGCTGCAGTACAGCATTTTAACCACTGCACCACCATGGCTCTTACCATGTACATAAAGAATGGGGCTCAGTTATGTGTTTGCGGTCACTATCTTGGCTTTTTGATCCCGCAGTTGCAGATGGTCCTGCACAGATCACATTTCAATAGAAAATAATAGCAATAGCAATAGCACTTAGACTTATATACTGCTTCACAGTGCTTTTACAGCCTTCTCTAAGTGGTTTACAGAGTCAGCCTATTGCCCCCAACAATCTGGGTCCTCATTTTACTGACCTCGGAAGGATGGAAGGCTGAGTCAACCTTGAGCCTGGTGAGATTCGAACTGCCAAATTGCAGAAGTAGCCTGCAGTACTGCACTCTAACCACCGCGCCACCGCGGCCCATAAATAATATATATAAAGCACTGATGATGTTACCTAGCTGGGAAACGAAATGTCTGCAAGCAAACAACCAAACTCAGAGAGCACCGAGGACTCTGCATTTCTTCCCGTCTTCCTGTAATTGTGACCCCTTCCTATGCTTTTTTCTCACAGGGGCCCTGCAGACAGGCGAATGCTGAAATGAGACTTGCTTCCAAAGGCCACATCAAATGGCTGACCAAGCGAAAGATCAAAGCTTTCTACACAGGCATCTTAGCAGAGGACTTGAGAACTGGGGCACAAGTCCTTATGCAGGTAAAATCAAGCTTGGAGTCTTGAGATGCCAATCACACCCAGGGCCACCTGACTGGCAATGGCTCGCTCAAGGAATTCTTATGTGCTTTTTATAAAAAACTTTGCTCTTATGATCTATAGTCTTCCTACCATGACTTGCACTAGAATAGAATAGAATAGAATAGAATAGAAATAATAGTAGAGTAGAAGAAAAGAATAGAATAGAATAGAATAGAACAGAATAGAGAATAGAGAATAGAGAATAGAGAATAGAGAATAGAAAATAGAAAATAGAAAATAGAAAATAGAAAATAGAAAATAGAAAATAGAAAATAGAAAATAGAAAATAATAGAAAATAGAATAGAATACAGAATACAAAACAGAATGGAATGGAGTAGAATAGAATAGAATAGAATAGAATATTGGAATGAAGAATAATAGAATAGAATAGAGAATAGAGAATAGAGAATAGAGAATAGAAAATAGAAAATAGAAAATAGAAAATAGAATAGAATACAGAATAGAATACAGAATAGAAAACAGAATAGAAAACAGAATGGAATGGAATGGAATAGAATAGAATAATAGAGAGGAATGGAATGGAATGGAATGGAATGGAATATAGAATAGAATAGAATAGAATAGAATAGAATAGAATAGAATAGAATAGAATAGAATAGAATAGAAATAAGAATAGAATAGAATAGAATAGAATAGAAAATAGAATAGAAAATAGAATAGAAATAATAGTAGAGTAGAGTAGAATAGAATAGAATAGAATAGAATAGAATTCCATTCTATTGTTGTATTGTAATGTACAGTATTCTATTGTATTGTATTGCACAATATTCTATTCTATTCTATTCTATTCTATTCTATTCTATTCTATTCTATTCTATTCTATTCTACTCTATTCTATTCTATTCTATTCTATTCATGCAGAAGGGTTGGTAACAATGGATGTAGAAAATAATTTTACCCCAAATCTTTTTCTTGATAAAGGCCTCAGGTCTTGGGAGAATGAAACCCAACGTTCTTGTGCTTGGATATAAGAAGAACTGGCAGGCAGCACATCCTCAGACAGTGGAAGAATATATTGGGATCCTGCAGTAAGTACAACTGGCCGTTGTCTTAAAAAATCTTCTAAGCCAGACTTCCCAAATCTAGTCTCCTCAAAAGGTCTTGAAGTCCAAGAAGATCTTCAGGAAAATGTCATAAAATCCGTTGCAACTATCTTTGGTTGCATCCTCCCTGTCTGGATGACTTACTGGAGTAACGCACACCCTTCAAACCTTAAATAGTGAGCGGATTTTGCATCTCTCCAAAAATCGCATCACAGTTTTCAGCTTTTTAAAGAAATCACAATACATTCTGACATGAGTAAATTGAGAGAAGATGCTGTTAGAAGGGCACATTTGGTTTTCTTTCTGTTTTTCCCTAGAAATGAAGCTATATTTCAACTGTCCTTTTGAAAAAAATATCTCACCATTGTAGTAATAAGAAAAATCTTTGGGAAAAAATATCTCACCGTTGTAGTAAAAAGGAATTGGATGGCCTTAAGAGTGCCTTCCGTTGGGAAAAAGACAGGGGTGGGTTCTGGATTCTCCCACTGCCGGTCCGCTCAGGGACGTGCCACGTGGGCGTGTGTGTGTTGCGCACTGCGTGTGTGCTTTGCATGTGCATGCACATGTGCTTCACATGTGCACACGCATGCGCAGTACTTAAAAAAAGCTTCTGCGCATGTGCAGAAGCAAAAAACAAGATGGCGCCTATGGCGCTGCCGAGAGAACCGGCTCGGTGGCATGGCAAGCTTGGGTCGCTGCCAGTTCCAGCGACCCAGGCCGCCAAGTTACTACCGGTTCTATAGAACCGGTCCGAACCAGTAGGAACCCACCTCTGAAAAAAGATTTAGGGATAGACCGACTCACTCACGCCATACTATCCTAGGTGGTCCTCCTCTGAAAATCTCCCTAATTTGAGTTTGCTTTTTTTCCTCTCTCCTATTCCAGTGATGCTTTTGACTTTAAATACGGAGTATGCGTGATGCGCGTGAAGGAGGGACTCAATATTTCTCGGATCATGCAGGCTCACAGTGAGTTCCACCAGCACATTTCTCCAGAGATTGTGCAAGGAAGAGGGCTTGAACTGTTTCAGGTGCCGAAGCAGAGAAGTATCTTAGAAAGAGGCCCTTTCATAGATTTATATGTCTTCGTTTTGATGCTGTTTTGTAAGAGAAATTGCGTTCAAATGTCTCCGATTTCCAAACCATCAAAATATCTTACACACTAATTTTAGCAAAGGCAACAGTGTTGTGCATGTAAAAAGAAAAAGAAAGGGTGTTATCAGAGTTTGTTGCATAAATCAAAACCAGAAGCGCACACACACACAACTGATTCAGCTGGATTCATTAACTTCTTTATAAACATAATAACATATATACAATACCACAAGTAGATTATTTCTTCAATGTAGCAACAGTTACAAGCAGTTTCATTTACAGCAGCAGACAAGCTTTCAGTTCAGAGTACAGAGTGGACAGAGAATACAGAGTGGGCTGAGCCACACCCAGCCTTCTCGCTTCAGTTTCGGTTCTCTGCACAGACTCAGATGTTTAAGCTCCCATTGGCTGACTTAGTTGCTATGCCTATTCATTGGCTGACCTTGTTACCATTGGCTCGCCCAGTCATGATTATTCTAACACAGTGGTTCCCAACCTTTTTGTGATCGAGTACCACTTGGAGGTCCCGTACAGTCGCCATGTACCACCTGGTTCCAGAGAAACTAAATTCGATCAGATATCACTTTATTTCCATAATTGTACCGTTCCTTTTTTGGCCCCGCACCGCTGGGACCAGGTGGGTGGCGTGTGGCAACAGTTGCAAATCGTTGCCAGATTATCTTGTGTTAGGCAGTAAACATTTTTGTGAAGTAAAAAATAACTAACTAAAAATTGTTCATGACCCCGAAAGTGTTCGCGTACCACCTGGAAGGCCCTCGCGTACCACTAGTGGTACACGTACCACAGGTTGGGAACCACTGTTCTAACAGATGTCACTTGCAAAAGCTCCAGACACCATCCTGATCTTTTTTTGTGGGTGCTGCTATTTGGAAAATAAAGATAATGCAGGAAAATGATGTTTTGATTTGCGGCAAGTTTTTACTTTTTTTTCAATGTAAAAGGTTGTATGGAGTAGGTAGAAAACCTGCTGGACACCAAAGGAAATGTCCTCAACCTGATTGATCTTCCTGGCCCATGGGGGAAACTCCAACACTAAGCCATAATGTGGTTAGTTTGATTTATATTAAGTTTGTTTATCTAAACCAAGGGGTTTAGATAAAATTGGTTTATCTAAATCAACTGCTTTAGATAAACAAAGGTTTGCTAAATGCATCCATCAATTCCGTGCAGTGGTGGTTGTAGCAGGATTAACACACTGCACATCGGGCCCTAAGAACCAAGAATGACGTGTGGAGTTACTTGAGAGTAGTTTTCTTCACCTACAGACAGAATCTTGCCAGACTAAAGCAACTATTTCCATTATTAATAGATTCATTTATTCGTTTCTAAACTTCTATGTCATCCATCTCACTGAGATGATTCTAGATTTTTGATATATTCTGGGAATTCTGGGAGTTGAAGTCCACAAGTCTTAAAGTTGCCAAGGTTGGAGACCCCTGCTCTGGAATACAGCCCCTCCCTGCTGGGAATCCAGACCACATTTCATTACACTGCACTAAACTAAACATAATTTAGCTTAGTGATCAAATCACAATTAACTGGGGGCACACATCATGCTAAGCTATAAATTTTGCAAAATTACAATGGCTCGGTTTCACTCAACAGCCTAAGCCTAGATAAAGCAACTCTCATTATGACTTGATGTGCCATATAAATAAATGAAATCGTTCATTGTTCAGAATATTATCAATTTGTCTTGTGAATTGTCTCCTTTCTGTCTGCAGTTAATCCAGCTTTTGATCCGGCAGAAGTTCCCCAAAAAACCAGTGAAGTACCTGCCGTAACAGGCACATGTCAGTTCCGAAAATCTTCTTGACTGGGTTACTAACCAAATCCGTTTCCTGGGTTCACATAATACACCGAATTATCATTTTTTTAAAATTTTTATTTATTTATTTTGTCAAGCATGTATTAGATAACAGATATAGGTATAAACAGGGTTATTAATACATGAAATGGATACGAATAAAAGGGAAAATTAGGACAGGAACGGTAGGCACGTTGGTGCACTTATGCACGCCCCTTACAGACCTCTTAGGAATGGGGTGAGGTCAACAGTAGACAGTCTAAGGTTAAAATTTGGGGAGGTTGGGGAAGAAACCACAGAGTCAGGTAGTGCATTCCAGGCATTGACCACTCTGTTGCTGAAGTCGGATTTTCTGCAATCGAGTTTGGAGCGGTTTACCTTAAGTTTGTATCTATTGTGTGCTCGTGTATTGTTGCGGTTGAAGCTGAAGTAGTCATTGACAGGTAGGACATTGTAGTAGATAATTTTATGTACTATGTTTAGGTCAGACGAAAGGCGGTGTAGTTCTAAGTTGTCTAAGCCCAAAATTTCAAGTCTAGTGGCATAAGGTATTCTGTTGCCAGCAGAGGAGTGGAGGACTCTTCGTGTGAAATATTTCTGGACACATTCAATTGTATTAATGTCCGATATGCAGTGTGGGTTCCAGACAGATGAGCTGTATTTGAGAATTGGTCTAGCAAATGTTTGTATGCTCTAGTTAGCAGTACAATATTACCAGAGAAGAAGCTACGCAAGATTAGGTTAACCACTCTTAATGCTTTTATTTATTTATTTATTTATTTGTTTGTTTGTTTGTTTGTTTATTTATTTATTTAGTCAAACATGTATAGGATAGTAGTTGTTTGTATAAGCATAACATAAGTAAAAAAAGTACCGATAAAAGAGGACAATAGGACAGAAGGACAGGGACGGTAGGCACAGTGGTGCGCTTATGCACGCCCCTTACAGACCTCTTAGAAATGGGGAGAGGTCGACTGTAGACAGTCTAAGGTTAAAGTTTTGGGGTTTTGTCATATTGGCCAAATGGGGTAGATTTGCAGCAGACTTAACCATGTCTTACAGACAAAGGCACAATGCTGTCAGTGGGCTGAGAAGACCTTCTGTCAAACACAACTGAAGTTGTGGGAGCTTCATCACTGGAAGCCTTCAAGAAGAGACTGGACTGCCATCTGTCAGAAATGGTGTAGGGTCTGCTGGGCGGGGTGGGGATGGGGTTGGACTAGATGACCTACAAGGTCCTTTCCAACTCTGTTAATCTGTTAAACAGATATCAACATCTCTCTGGCCAGCAGCTGTGGTCAGAGGAAATGTCATTGTGAGGCCTTGATAGATGCTTCAGAAACCAGAATGGGTTTAATCGCCTTTGGGTGTAAGCAGTAGTCTGACCTCTCATTTTTGAGGAGGATTGGGACTCATTCTGCTTTCAATCTCTGCAATCCCATAATAGCACTGGCATTGTTAGAAAGATGATAACATGTTGGGATTAGGAATTGCAAAAGCAACATCTCTTCTCTTCTCTTCTCTTCTCTTCTCTTCTCTTCTCTTCTCTTCTCTTCTCTTCTCTTCTCTTCTCTTCTCTTCTCTTCTCTTCTCTTCTCTTCTCTTCTCTTCTCTTCTCTTCTTTATTTATTTATTAAAATTTCTTCCCTTCCCTTCCCTTCCCCTCTTCCTTCCCCTTCCCCTTCTTTCCCCCTTCTTAGTGGATCCAGATGCCTCGGTGGCAGAACAACAGGCGAGCACCATTTTCCAGATGGATCAAGGCAAGAAAACTATTGACATCTACTGGCTGTTTGATGATGGAGGTAAGGCTGGCTCCCCCTTCTCAGGTAGGGCTCAAGAAGAAAACAGGCCTTGTGGTTGATAAATGTTTCTTTTTTCCTGGGTTTTCTAGCATTCTCTCAGCTCTGGGGGTCTCAGTAGGGATTCCAAAGGGTTGCAATTTAGTATGCAAACCGAAGCCAATGCTTTCGGTCAGGGTTGGGCAAACTATGGCTCTTTGAGGACCTGTGGACTTCAACTCCCAGAATTCCTGAGCTAGCCATGCATGCATAGCTGGCTCAGGAATTCTAGGAATTGAAGTCCACAGGTCCTCAAAGAGCCATAGTTTGCTCACCCCTGAACCAGCCCATAGCTTCTTAACTGCCCGAACTCTTATTTCCTTTTCTAAAAATGCCAGCAGTAGCATTGTTTCATTACAGGAAGTGGAATCATAATCTAGCCACCTAATTGAAGCTAACTTGAGTTCCTGAGATCTCATCATCTTACATTGACTTGAGTTTTGGGAAGGTGTTCTGACCCAGCTCCCCAAACACGACAACCCCACTGAAGTGAAATCAATTATTCCTTTATTAGGAGCGCCAGCAGCAGAGGTGGGATTCAGCAGGTTCTGACCAGTTCTGGAGAACTGGTAGTGGAAATTTTGAGTAGTTCGGAGAACCGAGAAATACCACCTCTGACTGGCCCCCCTCCCATCTATTCTCTGTCTCACGAGTCCCAGCTGATCGGGAGGAAATGGGGATTTTGCAATAATCTTCCCCTGGAGTGGGGTGGGAATGGAGATTTTACAGTATCCTTCCCCTGCCACGCCCACCAAGCCACACCACACAAACCAAACCACGCCCATAGAACTGGTAGTAAAAAATTTGAATCCCACCACCGGCCAGTAGCCCCAGCAAAAGTTTCTCTCTCACCGCAGGCTACCAAGTCTGGCCGGTCAGAAGATGAATAGTTGTCTGCCACATCTATTCATCTCCGCCCCCTGCCTTTTATCCCCAGAGCTAGGGTGGGGTTTCGTTAGCAGTGGTGGCTCTTCCTTCCCAAGGACCGGCCCACAGATTTCCACTGCTCTCCTCTCCTCTGCCTTCTGCGTATCCGTGCGTCAGGCACCGGACCCAGATGTTCCTCCTCTTCCTCATCAGCCACCTCCAGACCGGGGGGCTGTTGACTCTCCATCTGAGGGCTGACGGATGGCCCAGGCTCTGCCTCTGTCTCTCTCTCTCTCTGCCAGCTCCACTCCCTCTTCCCCCTCGGAGCTCTCAGGTTGCCTTGATGCTGGCCCTGACTCCGCCTCATCTGATTGAGCTGCTGGAAGGGCCAGCGGCCAACAGGCCACAACAGAAGGAATGGTTGGACTGGAAGACCTCCAAGGTCCCTTCCATCTCTATTATTATGTGTTCTGTGTTCTAAGTAGGATTTAAATGCAACCAGGAGGAGAAGAAGTGGGTGTTGGTTATTGAGATCCCTCTCTGGTTTTCCATCACCAGGTCTGACTCTTCTCATCCCTTATCTCCTTGGCCGCAAAAAGAGATGGGGGAAATGTAAGATCCGAGTGTTTGTCGGTGGGCAGATCAACCGAATGGACGAAGAGCGGAAGGCGTAAGTTCCACCTGCAGAATTCAGGGCTGGTGTGTCCCAAATACACCATTTACATGGAGAAATGGAGTTGGGGGAGCATCAAAACAGGGAAATATATTATAAAGATGGTTGAAGTCACTTTTCCCCCCACATCTTAATTTTTTCCCTTTTCTTAGGATTGTCTCTTTATTAAGCAAATTTCGGCTTGGATTTCATGAGGTTCACGTCCTTCCAGACATTAACCAGAAACCCCGACCTGAACAGTAAACATCATCATCATCATCATCATCATTATTATTATTATTATTATTATTATTATTATTATTATTATTATTATTATTATTATTATTATTATTATTATTATTATTATTATTATTATTATTATTATTTAATTATCATTATCATTATCATCATTCATCATCATCATCACAATTACTACTACTACTACTACTACTACTACTACTACTACTACTACTATTATTATTATTATTATTATTATTATTATTATTATTATTATTATTATTATTATTATTATTATTATTATTATTATTATTATTATTATTATGCATTAATGTATGGATCAATACTTTTTCAGCATCCAACCATAAAACCTATTCTAGTTAAAAATGTATTTATATACAGTAAATTACACAGTTGTTAAGTGATCATTAAATGAATCCAGCTTCCGATACTTTGCTTGTTATAAGCTGGCTGGGAAGGTCACACAGAGCAATCAAGTGACCATTGTCAATACATGCCAGTTGCCAAGTGCCTGGAGTTTGATCATGTGACCATGAGGATGCTGTGATGGTTGCGTCAGGACCAGTTGTAAGTCACTTTTATTGTGGCCTGTCCGCCGCCGGCCCCTCCAGCAGCCGAATCAGAGGAGGAGGAGGAGGCGTGGGAGGGTCAGCATCAAGGCAACCTGAGAGCTCCGAGGGGGAAGAGGGAATGGAGCTGGCAGAGAGAGAGAGACAGAGGCGGAGTCTGGGCTGTCCATCTGTCCTCAGATGGAGAGTCAACAGCCCCCAGGTCTGGAGGTGGCTGATGAGGAAGAGGAGGAACAGCACTGGTATAGGTTCTCCTGCTTGAGCAGGGGGCGGGACTAGAAGACCTCCAAGGTCCCTTCCGGATTCTATTCTATTCTATTCTATTCTATTCTATTCTATTCTATTCTATTCTATTCTATTCTATTCTATTCTATTCTATTCTATTCTATTCCCTTTGGGTGCCTTTGATCCTTATCTAATTCCAAGCAGGTGCTATCAGTTAGTTGAGTAGATTCCCTTGCATAGGCTTTTAGCAATGAATCCGTTTAATTGAAGCTTCATGCCTGGTCCTGGTCTTGCATGCCTGAGAATAGCTAATAGTTAATTCTTAAAATTGCCCGGATTCCTTTCTCTAAGCAGGTGTCCCTTTTGGGCTAAGACCAGGGCACGGAAGAATTTGGTTCCTGATGGAAACTCACGGTGGTTTTGTTCCTAGTGTGAAGAGATTTGATGACTTAATTGGTCCGTTCAGACTGAACGATGGCTTCAAAGACGATGCGGTGGTGAACGAGATGCGTCACGGCTGCCCATGGAAAATTTCCGATGAAGAGGTTGCAAAAAACAAAGCTAAGGTTCGGACGACCTTCCCTGGAGTGGATTTCAGAGATCGGGATAAGAAAGGGGGGGGGGTGAAATAGGGAGACTGAGGCCATCACTGTTTCATCTGTTTCTAACTCCAAGTCTTTGAACCTGACACCTTTGGTCGACCTGGTTAACCTGTCTAGGGAAGTTTAGAATTCCTTTTACATTGTGTTGGAAGGGGAGTGGTGCGGTGGCCTAGAGGTGGAGCTCTCGCCTCACAATCCGGAGGCTGTGAGTTCGATCCTAGGTAGAGGCAGATATTTCTCTCTCTGGGCACAATGAGAATATATCTGCTGAACAAAACTCCGCATTGGCAACAGGAAGGGCATCCGGCCAGTAAACACTCTGCTAGCTCCATTCGATTGCCCAGACTCCACCTTGCCAGGGATTATGGGGTCATTAAAAAGAAGATGATGATTCTGTTGGAAGGTGTTTTCAAGCCCACCTTCTTAGGGGAAGAATAAGAATGTTATTCCAGTGTTGATCTGGAAATTCAACAGCCATTCTCCCCAAAATCTGAACTGAATCCACTTTCCAAATGGAATTGAAAATCCAGAACAAATTATTAAAGTTTACCCCCCTTTTCTCAAGTCTGGTAGAATCAGACAGAAGAATCAAAGCGACTGGATTTGATGCATCCATCTGAAACTATGAATTTGACTTGATTTTTGAAATGGACCATCCATGTACAGTATTCCTGGTTGTCGGTGGAAGCAGAGGGCCTGGGAAAAGAGCTAGGAAAAAATATGGGAAAAGAGATTTTGATTATGAGATCAGAGTGCAAACCCTGTGACTTAATACATGCATTATGGACCCAGATTGGCCGGGCCATTGTGAGCTTCTGGACCTCTGCCCAGGCATACCACAAAGCCTTTGTCCTTGAGATCCTGGTGAAATCTGGCTTGTTTGTTTGTTTGTTTGTTTGTTTATCTATCTATCTATCTATCTATCTATCTATCTATCTATCTATCTATCTATCTATCTATCTATCTTCTATCTATCTATCTATCATCTATCTATCTGTCTGTCTGTCTATATCTATCTATCTATCATCTATCATCTATCATCTATCTATCATCTATCTATCTATCTATCTGTCTCTCTGTCTCTCTGTCTCTCTGTCTATATCTATCTGTCTGTCTATCTGTCTGTCTGTCTGTCTGTCTGTTTTTATTATTTATTTATTTATTAGTGACATTTATATACCGCCTCACAGTGCAAGCACTCTCTAAGCGGTTTACACCAGAAAGCAATGTATATATTTATATTGCCCCCAACAATCTGGGTCCTCATTTTACCTACCTCGGAAGGTTGGAAGGCTGAGTCAACCTTGAGCCGGTGAGATTTGAACCGCTGACCTGCGGATCACAGTCAGCTAATGTGGCCTGCAGGACTGCACTCTAACCGCTGCGTCACCTTGGCTCCAGCTTGACTTCTTGCTTGGACTGTTGGGGTTCAAGGTGGAAGAGAACTTTGAACCTTCCATCTTGTGGTTGTTTCTGGATGCAGCTGGATTGGCTGCTATGTGACATAGAATGCTAGATTTGAATTTTTGGCTTGATCTTGCCAGGTTTTCTTAGATTTTATAGAGAACCTCCAAACTCATTAGCATTGTACTTTTTCCAGAACATTTGCTAGGGACCAAAGTAGGGAGTGGATTCTTGTTTGGGTCTTCAAAAATCAAACCAAAAACCAAACTCCAAACCCCAAATCCAACTCAACCCAACCCAACAAAACCCAACCCAACCCAACCAGTTTCTTTATATTCCTTTATGTGGTGGAACCACCAATGGGAGGAGAAAAGGTCCAAAAAGGTGGCTTAAAAGACGTTCCAACTTAGAGAATTCAATTCAATTTCCCCATTCACAGATTTAGAAGCCATTTGAATTTAAACAGATCTTTATGTTGTTCCAAATTACTTTAATCAAATACCAAAAAGAAGAATTCCTCAAAGTCAAAATCCAAATCAAAGTCAGAGGCTCTCCTGCATAAGCCTGCTAGCAAAACGAAACTTTCTTTCTAACTTTCACTTTTCCACGCCCTTTCAGACTTCAATCGCCATTTTGATACAACTTGCTAATTTGTAGCTTCCGATATAAAAGTCAGCATAGGAGTTAAGTATGGATACTTGCCCAGCGTGTCTCCTGGCTCTTTCTGCTGCTGCAATTCCAATATTGAGATGCTGTTGTTGAAAGCAGGGTTGGTTGCGACTTTCTTGCTCCGCTAAAAAGCAGAGATGTCCCAGGTCCGGAGCAGTTGACAGGTTTCCAGGGAGCTCTCACCCTTCGCGCCCCAGAATTTCTCCTGGGACACTTGGGGGACTCTACCTGTGCCTGTCTGCTCTTCTCACTCCCCTTTGCCCGGGTCAGCTGTTTTTCGGCTGTTCTGGTGGCTTAAACGGTGCCGGGGACCGGCGCTTGGCGAGGAGCATCTTCGAAGAGCGCGGAGCCAAACCGGAAGTCAATTGGGTGAGATTCTTGTAAGCAGGTGGTCAACAATAAAGAAATGTACTTGACCCATTGTCAGAGCTGTCCTGGTTGCTTGCACCTGACACTTACTGTATCTACCTGTGCTGAGTCTTTTCTACCTTCTATTTCAGTCACTTCGACAAGTGAGAATGAATGAAATTTTGCTGGATTATTCTCGGGATGCTGCCCTTATTTTCATGTAAGTAAGAGAAGTCACCAATGAGCGGAATGTAAACCCTACTCATTAGGAGTTGCTAGGGGTAGAAACTGTCTGAGGCGAAAATTTTATCTCACAAAGGAGAAATAGATCTTTTCCCGGACATAATAATAATAATAATAATAATAATAATAATAATAATAATAATAATAATAATAATAATAATAATAATAATAATAATAATAATAATAATAATAATAATAATAATAATAATAATAACAGAGTTGGAAGGGACCTTGGAGGTCTTCTAGTCCAACCCCCTGCTTAGGCAGGAAACCCTACACCACTTCAGACAAATGGTTATCCAACATCTTCTTAAAAACTTCCAGTGTTGGAGCATTCACAACTTCTGGAGGCAAGCTGTTCCACTGGTTAATTGTTCTAACTGTCAGGAAATTTCTCCTTAGTTCTAAGTTGCTTCTCTCCTTGTTTAGTTTCCACCCATTGCTTCTTGTTCTCAGACATTAGACATCAGACATTAGAAAAGAAACCGCAGTTTAAAAGTCTAAGTAAAATATTTATTTCGGTACAAAACAATAAATCCTCATTGTTCTACATCTCTGATATAAAAATAGGTGTTGCTTCAATGGAAGCCAGGAACAGAAAGGAATGAACGGAGAAAGGAATGTGCACATGCGTACAAGAACATATCAATCACGTGCTCAGGAGTAAACCATTATATTAGATAGGGATGCTTCTCCCTGCATATACATATAACAGGCAATATAATCACTGCTTGACAGAAACTGTGTAGGAAAAGCTGCAGGAGGAGTGTGTTGGCTTAGTCCAGAAGCGGAGTCATGGCAACTGGGCTTATTTGTTGTGAGTTTGAGATATTTCGCTGCCCATCGAAGCAGCTTAATAATTCCAGTCGGCATGACTCAATTTCCAGACAATTCTACCTGAGTGACTGAGAATCTTTATTGATGGATTGCCATGCACTTTGGAGAAGAAACCTTGAGACTCTGGAAAGAGTGCAGAGAAGGGCAACAAAGATGATTTTGGGGCTGGAGGCTAAAGCATATGAAGAATGGTTACAGGAATTGGGTATGTCTAGTCCAGTGATGGCGAACCTATGGCACGCGTGCCACAGGTGGCACGCGGAGACATATCTGCCGGCACACGAGCCGTTGCCCTAGCTCAACTCCAGCGTGCATGTGCATGCTGGTCAGCTGATTTTCGGCTCGCACGGAGGCTCTGGGAGGGTGTTTTCGGCTTCCAGAGAGCCTCTGGGGGGCAGAGGAGGCCATTTTTTGCCCTCCCCAGGCTCCAGGGAAGCCTCTGGAGCCTGGGGAGGGCAAAAAATGGGCCTACCAGGCCCACCAGCAGTTGGGAAATGGGCCATTTCCGGCCTCCAGAGGGCCTCCGGGGGGGCGGGGGAGCCCGTTTTCGCCCTCCCCAGGGATTGAATTATGGGTGTGGGCACTCGCACATGCGCGATAGCGCGTGCGCACGAGCTTTTGGCACCCGAGGAAAAAAAGGTTCGCCATCACTGGTCTAGTCTAATGAAAAGAAGGAATAGGGGAGACATGATAGTAGTGTTCCGATATTTGAGAGGCTCCTATGAAGACAAGGGGGTCAAGCTAGTTTTCAAAACACCAAAAGGCAACATGAGAAACAATGAATGGAAACTAACCAAGGAGAGAAGCAACTTAGAACTAAGGAGAAATTTCCTAACCGTGAGAGCAATCAACCAATCGAACCTTCAGGAGTTGTGGGGGAACTATCATTGGAGGCTTTCAAAAAGAGACTGGACAATCATTTATCTGAAATGGTATAGGATCTCTTGCCTTGAGCAGAGGGCTGGACTAGAAGACTTCCAAGGTCCCTTCCAACTCTATTATTCTATATTCTATGTTTTATGGTGCAGGAATACCCCTAAAAACTTTAGAAGTTTGCAACTTCCAACGACTCTGCCTATTCCTCTAACCAACATTGTTCAGACTGAAGAAGCTGCTTGGATGGCCAGCGAAACAACTCAAACCCACAAAAAAATTAGTCGAGTTGCCATGACTCAACTTCCAGACAAGTCTACCTGGATGACTAAGAATCTTTTTCAACATGTGTTGGCTTAGCTTTGTCTTCTTCAAACTCTGGCCTTATGGGCCTCCAGCCCTGAAATCATCTTTGTTGCCCTTCTCTGCACTCTTTCCAGAGTCTCAAGGCTTCTTCTCCGAAGTGCATGGCAATATGTCAATGAAGATTCTCAGTCACTCAGGTCGCCCTCTCTAAGCAATTTACAGAGTCAGCATATTGCCCCCAACAATCTGGGCCCTCATTTTACCCACTTTGGAAGGATGGAAGGCTGAGGGAGGGAGGGAGGAAGGAAGGAAGGGAAGAAGAAGGGAAGAAGGAATGGAGGGAGGAAAGGAAGGAAGGAAGGAAGAGCAATAGCACTTAGACTTATATACCGCTTCATGGTGCTTTACAGCCCTCTCTTAGCAATTTTACAGAGTTCAGCCTCTTGCCCCCAACAATCTGGGTCCTCATTTTGCCCACCTCGGAAGGACGGAAGGCTGAGTCAACCTTGAGCCTGGTGAGATTTGAACTGCAGAAGTAGCCTGCAGTACTGCACTCTAACCACTGCGCCACTGTGGGCTCGTATAGTTTCGAAATGACACCAAATGCCAAATTCACCTTCATTCGTCGATGACCCTATCCAGCCATCTCCTCCTCTGCCTCCCCCTTCTCCTTTTTCCTTCCATCTTTCCCAACATCAGGGGTCTTCTCCAAGGAGTCCTCTCTTCTCATTAGGTGGCCAAAGTATTTGAGCTTCAGCATCTGTCCTTCCCAAGGACAGCCAGGGTTGATTTCAGGATAGACAAAGACAAACTTGTTTTTTCTTCTCCTGTTCCTTGTCACATTTTCCAGAACTATGCCAGTTGGCCGAAAGGGATGTCCCAGTAGCCTGTACATGGCTTGGCTGGAGACCCTCTCGCAAGATCTGAGGTCTCCCGTGATCCTGATCAGAGGCAACCAGGAAAATGTCTTGACCTTTTACTGTCAGTAGGACCTTCTTGGGCCAGGGAGCTTTCCATCCTGGAGAAGGGATTTTCCAGGGATTTTCCAGCCTGAGCCTGCTTTGCTGATGAGCTATCCCGAGGCTCCATTGCAGGGATGAAGGCCAAGAATAAAAGAGCGATGGTGGAAAACAAATTTTGTTGGGTTGTAAGAATCCTCTTCTTCAGAACTCTTAATGTTGCAGTATTGGCTGGGTTTGTTCCTTGTGCTGAATTATGGCTTGTTTAATCATGGTTGGAAAAATAAGCTGCAATTGGAGGGGTTCACACAACATGCCACCTCATTAACTCTGAATGGTAGATTCGCTGGTCTCCCAAAGCAACCTAGGACAATGGCTACATTTGAGTGAATGTCATTAGCGCTGACATTTAATTAAAATTGAATATACAGTAGATGGAAACCAGCTATATTAGTGAATAATTTCACTAATAATACATTGGTATCTGTTCACAAATACTGCATATGCATCTTGAATACTGAATTAACCCATTTCCTGGATTCTTGTACTACGCCGAATCATAAAATAATTGAATGAGCTGGATTCATCCACCAGGTTTAAGCCACCCAAGAAATAATCAAGATTAAAATTCACCAAAGTTAGCCTATTGTACGTATATAGCAGTTTGTTCTTGATCTGACTTGTTTAGCTTATGGTGCCTAAAGATGACACTTTTACAGCAATTTTTAGAAATCAGAGGAATCACATCAGGCCTTTTGATCTTCTAGTTGCATTTCGTTGCATTACCAGAATACCAGAAGTGGGTTTCAGCAGGTTCTGACCAGTTCTGGAGAACCGGTAGCGGAAATTTTGAGTAGTTCAGAGAACCGGTAAATACCACCTCTGACTGGCCCCGCCCCATCTATCCTCTGCCTCCCGAGTCCCAGCTGATCAGGAGGAAATGGGGATTTTGCAGTAACCTTCCCGCAGGAGTGGGGAGGGAATGGAGATTCCCCTGCCACGCCCACCAAGCCACGTCCACAGAACCGGTAGTAAAAAAAATTGAATCCCACCACTGCAGTGGTGGGTTCCTACCGGTGCAGTCAACTCTGCCGCACCGGTAGCGGCCGGCAGATTACGCAATTTGCGCGCGATGGCTCCGGTGCCGTCTTCACCGGTCCGTCGCGTGTCGCCATCTTTTTCCAGAATTTTTCACCAATTTTTTGCTTCCGCGCATGCGCAAAAAATCGCCGAAAACGCGCACATGTGCGCGTCCCCTCGCAAGATTTTGGCGATTTTTGCTTCCTGCTCATGCGCAGAAGCAAAATTGTGCGAGGGGGCAAATGCAAATAGCGAGTGCGCATGTGCATGAAACGTGGCAATGCACGTGCAGCGCACTGGCAGCGAGGTAAGAGAGCAACCTGCCCCTGCACCACTGGCTAATATACCAAAAAACCTCTAGTGCTAAATGTGAAACCACACATGACATCACACTGGGCTGAGTGGGGTTTGGGGTAGAATGGCGCATCAAGAGCTTTCCTTAGGATTTGAGCCTGGGATTTCCTAAACACTGCCTCTCACCCAGAGCACCAAACATCATCGTTTTCATGATATTGCCCTATTTTTCCATTTACAGTTTACAGTTCTTCAGTGAGCCAGCAGGGGGCAGCAGGTCCTAGAAGTTCAATGTATTTTGTCCTGAATTTAATAATCCAGGCTGTCTCATCTGCATCATCACGCTCCAATGTTAGCAGATTGTGCACTTCCAGCCAGGCTAGATGCACATTACATAAGCATTTTATTTATCCACCAGGTGAGAATAAGAAGGGCATTGGCTTTATTTTTGCCTAAAAAAAACCCCAACTTCTAGCAACTTATATTAAAAAAATTAAAATACTAATTTTGCATAACAAAACAGTAGGTTACATGATGTTCGTCCATCGTCTTCGAAGAGGACCTTGACATCTATCATCACAGGAATTGGGGGGGATGTCAAGTCTTGCACGTGAATTGGATTAAAGTGAGGAAGAGGTGCGCATAGTCTGCCTCACTCTCTCTTCCCAGATTCCATCTTGCTCCAAATAGCAGGACAAGAGTCGAGACAGTTGGAGATGGGCTGGGCGCAGTGGTTGACCAGGGCGTCTTTCGTGCCTTGCCGTGCTCTTAGCGTACCACATCGCTTGCAGAGACCGCCTTCGTGACCGTTGTCCTATTCTAGTAGATTTCATCCGCTCAGTCCGCCAGAATCTGTCTTCATATGCTCGGGATAGACAAGTCCCTATCTCACCAAAGGTCAATGACCCAACGGCTACTCTCAACCTGGTTTGGCCAGCCTGTTGAAGCTGTTGCCCGGGGTGTGGCCGCTGCACATGCTACAGCTGCTAGGAGCCACAGGTGAGAGCTGAGTGACAGGTGGGGACCAAAGGCGAACGAGCTGCCCTAAAAGCTGTCCTAGAATGAGCTGCCGTAAAAGGACACGACATGCCCCTACACCAGAGGTGCTACCCCTCCCTGAGCACCCCATACACCCCAATAGGTTACATAAATAGCAAATTAATGGAACCCCAAAAGACCAGGTATAAATATCTTGAGGTGCAGTTCCAGGCTTCTTTATCTTAGAGCAGGGGTCTCCAACCTTGGCAACTTTAAGCCTGGCGGACTTCAACTCCCAGAATTCCCTAGCCAGCTGGTTGGGGAATTCTGGGAATTGAAGTCCTCCAAGCTTAAAGTTGCCAAGGTTGGAGACCCCTGTCTTAGAGGACACACATCTCTTATCGGACAAGTGTGCTTCTTTGGACATTATGTGAAGACCTAGCAACTCGCTGGAAAAGGCTCTAAAAGGCTGGGAAAGATGGAAGGAAAGAGGAGGAGAAGAGGACAACCAGCAGCAAGGTGGATGAACTCCGCTATCATGGCGATGGGGGTGTTGTTGGAAGAGCTGAAGGACCAGCCTAGGAATAGATCGTCATGGAGAAAATCTTTGTAGTCGTTAGGAGGCAACAATGATTTGGTGGCATCTAATCAATCAATCAATCTGGTGGGACGCAGTGGCTCAGTGGCTAAGACGCTGAGCTTGTCGATCAGAAAGGTCGGCAGTTCGGCGGCTCGAATCCCTAGCACCGCGTAACGGAGTGAGCTCCCGTTACTTGTCCCAGCTTCTGCCAACCTAGCAATTCGAAAGCACGTAAAAAATGCAAGTAGAAAAATAGGGACCACCTTTGGTGGGAAGGTAACAGCATTCCGTGTGCCTTCGGCGTTTAGTCATGCCAGCCACATGACCACGGAGAACGTCTTTGGACAGCGCTGGCTCTTCGGCTTAGAAACGGAGATTAGCACCGCCCCCTAGAGTCGGGAACGACTAGCACGCATGTGCGTGGGAACCTTTATCTTTACCTTTAATCAATCAATCATTCAAATGTCTTGGTAGAGTGGGAAGTCCTCTCTTAGAGCTTCCCTTGCTGGTGGAAGCTTTGCAGCTGGTTTGATGAAAGTAAGTTCTGTAGGAGCTGGGAAAGCTCTTCCTAGGAGGTTTCAAATGAGAAGAGAGGACTCCTTGGAGAAGACCCTGATGTTGGGAAAGATGGAAGGCAAAAGGAAAAGGGGACAGCAGAGGAGGAGGTGGTGGCTAGATAGTGTCATCGATGCAATGAACATGAATTTGAGCAAACTCTGGGAAACAGTGGGGGACAGGAGGGCCTGTCATGTTAAAGGTTATGGGGTTGTGAAGACTCGAGCATGACTTAGTAACTGAACAACAACAACAAAAGGAGGTTTCTGCAGGAAGCAGCTGATCGACTCAGTACCATCTCAGGTGTTGTAACTGGAGCAACATTTTGTTATCCCTTGTTCACACAACAAACTCTATATTTCTGTTTCTTATATGGCATGGCCTTCTTGTTTGAAGAATTTTTTTTTAAAGATAGTCCTTCCATAAAAGCATCCAAGATGGCGTCGACAAAGGCTGCCTCGGTGAAATGCTCTCAAATGGTTTCTTTATTTTCTATTATGATCTGCGATTCTCTACGGATTTCATACGAGACCATCTGCTAAGAATTAAGGAATGTTTCTTTAAGGAGCAGCTCTCTGTAACCTCACCCCCACCTGTCTTTACAAACATGGAGGAGATTCTAACACAGGAGGAAGCTAATTCCCCGGAACTATGGATCACCAAAAGCAAACGCAGCCGGCAGAGACAAAGAGGTAAAAGGGCGGGAATTTTAAATAGACTCAGGAATAAGGGAATAAAAAAAAAACCCACTCCCTTCAATCTTTCTTACCAATTTACGTTCACTTGCTAATAAGATGGATGAAATACTCCTTTTAAACAGATGCAATTCTGATTTTTACAATGCATCTGCCCTATGCTTTATTGAATCCTGGCTAAGCGAGGAAATTGATGACAATAGCATGCATATACCAGGGTTTCAGATACTTCGAGCAGACAGGATTGTAGAACTATCAGGGGGGGGGGGGGGAAGGGAGGAGACTTATCTATATATATCAGCATCAGCTGGTCTCAGGACATAACTATAATACACAAATTCTGTGATGAAAACTTAGAGTCTTTACTTATCAACTGCAACTCTTTTTATTCTCCACGTGAGTTCACATCATTTCTACTAATTGCGGTGTATATCCCGCCACAAGCCTTTGTAAACAAGGCTTTACGAACTCTAGCTGATCAGATTATGGAGGCTGAAGCCAAGTAGTTGGCCATTATTCTAGGTGATTTTAACAAAGGTAACTTAAGGAAAGAGCTTCCAAAATATTTTCAGCATGTCAATTGTCCCACCAGAGGCAAGAATACTTTAGATCACTGCTGCACAACACTAAAAGATGCTTATCGGTCCTTACCACGAGCAGTTGTGGGCCACTCTGATCATTGCATGATTCACCTTGTACCTGCTTACAGACAAAGATTTAAAACCACGAAACCAACAATTAAATCAGTGAGGACTTGGACCGAAGAGGCAAAGTTAAAGCTACAGGCTTGCTTTGACTGCACGGACTGGAATATTTTTGAAGATACCTCTGCAGACCTGGATGAACTCACAGATACTGTAACATCATATGTCAGCTTCTGTGAAGACCTATGTGTACCAACCAGGAACTTGCGAATATACAGTAACAATAAACCTTGGTTCACAGCTAAACTTAAGCAGTTACATCATTCCAAAGAGGAAGCCTACAGGAAAGGTGATAGAATGCTGTACAATCAGGCCAGAAATGTATTAACAAGGGAGATCAGAGCAGCAAAAAGAAGCTACTCTGAAAAGCTAAGGAATCCATTTTCAACAAATGAACCAGCAAACATGTGGAAAACTCTTAAAAACATCACCGGTTACGGCAAACCACCTTCCCAAGCTGAAGGAAACCAGCAACTGCCAGATGACCTGAACGTGTTCTACTGCAGGTGTGAAAGGAAACTACAGCCACCTATCTCCACAACCTCCATCCCAGACACACCAACAACAGCCAAACCTCCTACAACTGAACCCATCCCATTGCAAGCCAGTAAGAGCTGGGAAGATCATTAGCACCTGGTTAGGGCTAGAAAAAAACTTTTTCGGAGCAAGTAGAGCAATGAAAAAAACCCTGCAAAGACTTAGGGCTGGAAAAACATTCTTCGGAGAGAGTAACAATGAAAAAGCCTGCAAGGTAAGAGCTGGGAAGATGGTTAGCACCTAGTTAGGGCTGGAAAAAAGCTCCGAAAATGCCACATTCAGAGTATAAGACACCCAAAATTTCAGCCACTTTTAGGGAGGAAAAAGGTGCGTCTTATACTCCAAAAATACGGTACTTCTCTCTCAGTCTGTATTCTATTCGATTTTCAATGTTGAGCATATGCTATTCTAGCGGCTTTTACTATGTGTACAACTAAATATATTTCTTCTTTATTAAATTTCTCTGGCAATATGCCCAGTAAGAATATCTCCGGTTTAAGTTCAATATTTTGTTTCAAAATCTTCCCAATCCATGTTTGAATCTCTGAATTCCATTGATTCTTAACTATCCCCAATTTAATGCTGACTGTTAGTTGACTAGATTCTTGTGTTTAGGCTACTTTCTGAGCTACAATTCAACCTATGATCCTAATCCTTTGAACCTGACACCAGGCTCTGCAAATCATAGGGTTGCTCTTGGTAGCCGGGGGCATGTGGGGGAAGAGGAGGGGAAGGAATGTGAACTGCATTGAGTAAGACGTGAAGCAACATCAGAGATATAAGTCGTGGTGGCGCAGTGGTTAGAATGAAGTATTGCAGGCTAACTCTGCCAACAGTCTGGAGTTTGATTCTGACCTGCTGAAGGTTGACTCAGCCTTCCATCCTTCTGAGGTCAGTAAAATGAGGACCCAGATTGCTGGGGGCAATATGCTGACTCTGTAAACCGCTTAGAGAGGGCTGTAAAGCACTGTGAAGTGTTATATAAGTCTAAGTGCTATTGCTATCGCTCTTCTTTCTATCGATCATCTGTCCGTCTGTCCATCCGTCCATTCATCCATGATGTGCAGTTGTTAGAATGCAGTATTGCAGGCTAACTCTGCCCCCTGCCAGGAGTTCGATCCTGACCGGCTCAAGGTTGACTCAGCCTTCCATCCTTCTGAGGTCAGTAAAATGAGGACCCAGATTGCTGGGGGCAATATGCTGACTCTGTAAACCGCTTAGCGAGGGCTGTAAGCACTGTGAAGTGTTATATAAGTCTAAGTGCTATTGCTATCACTCTTCTTTCTATCGATCATCCGTCCGTCTGTCCATCCGTCCATTCATCCATGATGTGCAGTTGTTAGAATGCAGTATTGCAAGCTAACTCTGCCCCCTGCCAGGAGTTCGATCCTGACCGGCTCAAGGTTGACTCAGCCTTTCATCCTTCCGAGGTTGGTAAAATGAGGACTCAGATTGCTGCAGGAAATATGCTGACTCTGTAAAGCACTATGAAGCAGATATATAAATCTAAGTGCTATTGCTATCAGGGTTTTGTGTTTTGGGGATATTTTTTACTTGCTCTAGTTGTCATCGAATCACTTTCACGGTGGGTGGGAGTGGGTTCTAAACATTAAGATACCTGTTTTTCCTTGTTTCATGACATCGCCATTATGTCTCACTTTGGCTTGTATTATTTCTAACCCAGGACGTGAAACAAACTAGGGAATGACAAATGGACATACTGTAATTCGAGGACAACCTGTTGCCAGGTGCCTGGATCTTAATTCCGTGACCCCCGTGGATACTGTAATAGTCGTGTAAGTACCGATTGTAAGTCATTTTCTTTCAGCGTCATCAGAACTTTGAATGGTCACTGATCAATTGCTCATAAATGAAAGGCTCCCTGTAGGGCAGTGGTTCCCAACCTGTGGTACGTGTACCACTAGTGGTACGCGAGGGCCTTCCAGGTGGTACGCAAACACTTTCGGGGTCATGAACGATTTTTAGTGAGTTATTTTTTACTTCACAAAAATGTTTACTGCCTAACACAACTGTTGCCACACGCCACCCACCTGGTCCCAGCGGCTTGAGAATCCAGTTGCTGGATGCGCGGGGCCAAAAAAGGAACGGTACAATTATGGAAATAAAGTGATATCTGATCGAATTTAGTTTCTCTGGAACCAGGTGGTACGCGGCGACTGTACGGGACCTCCAAGTGGTACTCGATCACAAAAAGGTTGGGAACCACTGCTGTAGGGCACTCCTGTTGATGATGAAGAAAAAGATTATTGACTTTAACGGCAGGTAACCCAAACTTTCCTGTTTGTTAAATTGCAGCTTGTGAAATCAAGTTTCTGTTCAAAGTTTATCTTTCATCGTGACCTTAAATATTTAAACCTGTGGCTGATTTGCTAAAGTCACAGCAGCAGAGGAAGACACACAGAGAGAGACGTCGCTTCTATCAACATGGTTATTCTCAGCTGGCTGATCGTTCTTTCTCTCCTATTCCTCTATTTATGGAAGAACCAACGTCCCAAAGGTTTCCCCCCTGGACCATGGAGCCTCCCCCTGATTGGGAACCTGCTTCAGTTCAGTCAGAAAGACCCTCTCAAGGACCTGGATCAGGTACGCCTCCTTGTCCGATCCCACATTAAACTCTACCGCGTGAATCAGCCAAAAATGAAGGACATTTCCTTGCAATTATTTAAGCGTCCTGCTGCAAAACAGGAGGTGAAAGTAAGATTGAGGGAAACAAACTTTCAGAATGTTAGTTAGATATTAAAGGATCTGCTCTGTAGAGATGTATGTTTGATTCAAAGGAATCATGAAAGTTAATGGAATTGGGCTGCTCTCAAGAGAATCAATAGCTTTTCGAGATGAAATCAATCCTAGAACTATGTCTGACTTTCATGGGTTTTGAAAGAAATTTGGTACTTTGGAGAACAGAAGTACAGAGCAAAGTGTTTCAGTAATCAAAAGACGGTGGTTATATACCTGCCACTCTTGATTATTTTAAGTGAAAGTATTGGTAGAGCCGAGGTGGCGCAGTGGTTAAATGCAGCACTGCAGGCTACTGCTAGTTCAGCAGTTCAGCTGTTCAAATCTCACCGGCTCAAGGTTGACTCAGCCTTCCATCCTTCCGAGGTCGGTAAAATGAGAACCCAAATTGTTGGGGGCAAGACGCTGACTCTGTAAACTGCTTAGAGAGGGCTGTGAAGCACTGAAGTGGTATATAAGTCTATATAACTCCCATTCCTGAACTAGCATGACTGGAGGAGGAATTCTGGGAGTTGAAGTCCACAAGTCTTAAACTTGCCAAGTTTGAAGTTTAGGGTGGGGGCGTGTGCATATGAATGTATGAATATGGTTCTGCATTGTTATAAAGGAAACATTATTGTTCTTTCTTGCAGAAAAATGTCAAAGCCAAAAGGTGTAAAAAGTGTACATGGTTGTAAAAAGTATTCTGCTACACTGGTATTTTATTAAATAATATATTACTGCACATTTGGTTCAGAATACTTTTTTCCTTGTTTTCCTCCTCTAAAATCTAGGTGCGTCTTATACTCCGAAAAATATGGTAATTCTACTCAAGAGAGCCGATTATTCTTCTACGTATAAGAAGTTATATCTATGCCTGAACAGGAGGGGGAAGGATAGGCTGAAGGCTTTTGAAGGAGATGGCATGTGATTGAGGTTCAAGTAATCTCGCATCTCATCCGTGTCGCATCCTTGCAAGTGATTGCTTCCAACAGATCTCCTGATGCTTCTAGATTAATTCTGGTGATTTCATTTCAGCTAGCCCAAAAATACGGTCCTGTCTTCAGCCTCTACATTGGAAGAAGGCTTGTGGTCTTCACTCATGGGTTTTCTTCAGCCAAAGAGGTCCTGGTGACAAAAGGTGTAGAATTTGCTGGAAGACCAGATAATCCAATAGCAGATGATATCGTTAAGAAAAAAGGTACCAATATATAATTTCCGAACACTGGTTTTCCTCTGGTGTAGGGTTTTCTTCCTAAGCAGGGGGTTGGGCTAGAAGACCTCCAAGGTCCCTTCCAGCTCTGTTATTCTATTCTATTCTATTCTATTCTATTCTATTCTATTCTATTCTATTCTATTCTATTCTATTCTATTCTATTCTATTCCGCAAAGCCGTAAAAACATGGCTCTTCCTGCAGGCGGGGTGAAGAAGATCGGATTCCCCCATGAATGAATGGTTTTTAAAATTATATAATGTCTTTTTAAAATTAGTATGTATTATGTATATTGTTCTTATTCTTGTTGTACGCTGCCCTGAGTCCTACGGGATTGGGCGGCCTATAAGAACTTTTAATTAAATTAAATTAAATTAAATTAAATTAAATTAAATTAAATTAAATTAAATTAAATTAAATTAAATTCTATTCTATTCTATTCTATTCTATTCTATTCTATTCTATTCTATTCTATTCTACTTCTGTTGTTCGCTTTGTTGGATCTTTATGTTACATTGGCAATTATGAGATGGATGGCTATATGAATCCATAGAATGATTAATTCATTAATTAATTAAACAGGTTTTACCATTAGGTAAGCAAAAGAGAAATGTACGACCACAGTTGAGCCCAAAATTTCTGTTGCTAAGCAAGACAGTTGTTAAGTGAGTTTTGCCTCATTTTACGACCTTCCTTGCCATAGTTGTTAAGTGAATCACTGCAGTTGTTAAGTTAGTAAACACAGCTGTTATGTGAATCTGGCTTCCCCACTGAATTTCCTTGTCAAAAGTTCGCAAAAAGTCACATGACCCCAGGACACTGCAACCGTCATAAATATGAGTCAGGTGCCAAGCATCTGAATTTTGATCATGTAACCATGGAGACGCTGCAACGGTCATAAGTATGAAAGCCAGTCATAAGTCACATTTTTTCCAGTGCCGTTGTAACTTGGAACGGTCACTAAACGAACTGTTGTAAGGACTACCTGTACAGGGAAATCACTGTACAGGTAGTCCATTGTAGTTCCATTGCTTCATTTTCCGTCTTTCATTTTTACAGGCATAGTCTTAGCACCCTACGGCCAAGCGTGGAAAGAACAACGAAGGTTTTCACTGATGCTTCTCAGAAACTTTGGACTGGGCAAAAAATCAATGGAAGAGAAGATCTTAGAGGAGGCAACTTGTTTGATTGAAGCATTTGCTGAAAACTCAGGTAAGCTCACCTGGGACAGGACGGGATGGCTGGGGAATCATGATACCCAGTTGTACATCTCCACCCTGTCTCAATTCAGGGAAGCCATCGACGTAATCTGCCGCTGCCTGGACGATGTTAGGGTCTGGATGGGGAGGAACCGGCTAAAGCTCAACCCTGACAATACCGAGTGGCTATGGATATTGCCTCCCAAGGATTCTGTCAATTGTCCCTCCTTGGTTCTTGGGGGAGAGAAATTAACTCCCTCAGAACGGGTTCGCAATTTCGATGTCCTCCTAGACCCGTGGTGGCGAACCTATGGCACGCGTGCCAGAGCTGGCACGCAGAGCCATAGAAGCCGGCACGCGAGGGTTCCCACCGGCAAACCGGAAGTGCGAAAAAAACGCACTTCCGGTTTGCCGGTGTGCTGTTTTTTGCACTCCAGAGGGTTCAGGGAAGCTCCCTGAAGCTCCGGAATCCAAAAAACTACAAAACGGACAAACCGGAAGTGCATTATTATTATTATTATTATTATTATTATTATTATTATTATTATTATTATTATTATTATTATTATTATTATTATTATTATTATTATTATTATTATTATTATTATTATTATTATTATTATTATGAGCCGAGGTGGTGCAGCGGTTAGAGGCAGTACTGCAGGCCACTTTAGCTGACTCTGATCCGCAGGTCAGCGGTTCAAATCTCACCGGCTCAAGGTTGACTCAGCCTTCCATCCTTCCGAGGTAGGTAAAATGAGGACCCAGATTGTTGGGGGCAATGTAAATATACATTGCTTACTGGTGTAAAGCGCTTAGAGAGTGCTTGCACTGTGAGGCGGTATATAAATCTCACAAATAAATAAATAAATAAATAAATAAATAAATAAATAAATAAATAAATAAATAAATAAATAAATAAATAAATAAATACAACAACAACAACAACAACAACAACAACAACAACAAGAAAAAAGTGTGGATAATTGATGTCGCCATACCAGGTGACAGCCGAATTGATGAAAAACAGGCAGAGGACAATAAAGTAACTAACTTGAATTATACACATCTGAGTCTGTTTGTTCATGCATCACAGGACTATCTCTAATCTTATTTTCTTTTGCTTTATTCTGCAGATTCACCTTTTGATCCTCATCCATTTCTTGAAACTGCAGTCACCAACATTATGTCTTCCATTCTGTTTGGGAAACGTTTTGAAAACAACGACAAGTCTTTGAGGACTGTGCTGGAAGCGCTACATCAAAATATCAAATTGATGATGGGACCCTGGGCCATGGTATCCTCGATAGGAGGGCAGGAAAATGGTCACGATGCTAGTGGGAATTTCAGTTTATTGCAATTAAATGTCCACCTCTCTCTCTCTCTCTCTCTCTCTCTCTCTCTCTCTCTCTCTCTCTCTCTCTCTCTCTCTCTCTCTCTCTCTCTCTCTCTCTCTCTCTCTCTCTCTCTCTCTCTCTCTCTCTCTCTCTCTCTATATATATATATATATATATATATATATGTAGGATTTTTTGCTGATAAATGAAAATAAAGGGAGACTATTATAGATCTATTTCGAGCTTATTTTGCTCTCGTCAGATAGCCATACCCCTTACTGGGATTTGAACCCGGGCCGGCTGCCTTGCAGTGCAGGCATATATATATATATATATATATATATATATATATATATATATATATATATATATATATATATATATATATATATATATATATATATATATATATATATATATATATATATATATATATATATATATATATATATATATATATATATATATATATGTTTTCTGAGGTTTTCGCGGGTGTTTGTATGTAGGTCTTCTAAGAGCAGGAAGCAGAAGACACCAGCCTGAAGATGATGAATGAGACTTCATCGAAACGTCGCCAAGACACTTCCAATTTCACGCGGGAGAAAACCCAAATACCCAAAGACCTACACACACACACACACACACACACACACACACACACACACACACACACACACACACACACATACCAAACTTATACAAACATCCATACATATACCATATTATTGAAACAACTATAATTATATATTTCTATCCAAAATATCATAAACATATATCCTTAGTTTGCTCCTTTTATACTTTTATCTCCAGTCTGCTTTTCTTCTATATTTCATACTACTCCCCTCCCTCTATCTCCCTCTCTCCCCTCTACCTTCTTTCTCCCTCTCTACCTATTCCCTACTTCCCTCCTCTCTCTCTCCCCTTCCTTTCTACTTCCTCTTTCTCTCTCTTATCCTTCCCAGAGTGCACCTAATCATAATCCATTTTATGGTTAGCAGACTAGCAATTCAGAAACCCTAACTTCATTCCAACATCGGAGCTATTTCTTAAACTTATATCTCTCCTTTTATCTATATTCCCTTTATCTATATATTAATATGTTCTTCCAGGTATATCTATTATTGTTCTAATGCTGCGTCCTTCCTCCTATTTTTTGTCGCCTGGGTCTGCCACCTCTAATTTTCAACTTTCTTCCAAGTTAATCACTATAGCTTAACTTCCAAGAATATTCATTATCTCTTATACCTTTTAATTTTAGGCCTTATTCCTCCCTCTCCTCAATTAATATCTTTACTCATCATTTTTTTAGTTCTATCATTTCTAAATGCCCTAGATTTCTAATTTCTTTTCCCCTTTCATATCTCCCTTCCAACTTTCTTACTCAAATTTTTTATTTTAACTCATTCTCTATATTTAAACAAATACAATCCTTATCATTACTGTTCCATCCATGGTTAATAACATTCTAAGTTCCCCATAATAAAAAATCCAACTTATAAATTATATAATCTTATATAAACACCTTTAAAATATTAATTATACAGATCTTATATCATTCCAACTATGTCAATAATCATCTGAATCCTTTCAATATTAAATCAGGTTTGTAAATTATACAAATCTTATATAAAACAAATCTTATAAAAGAGGGTAGTAATTATTCAAATTTTATATTTCCTTCCAATAATTCACCTACTGTAATCTGATTTATTTCCCTTCTTTTCTTTATTCTTTTTTCCCTATCAACATTAATATTCAATTCAATTAATTCAAATTTTAATTTAATTCAATCCATCATGTCAATCTAATGTAAAATTATTAACCTATAAAAAACCTTTTAACTAGATAATTATACTAATTAATTATACAAACTTATACACAACTAATATTGTTAATACAATTAGATATAATAAAATAATTCTAAAAAATTCTATGACATTCCATCAATCATCCATTTTCTTTTAATCTCTCAAATATTCCATTCTTATAAATGCTTCCCTTCCAACCCCATTCTCTTAGCTTTTTCTTTTTCTTTCTTTTATTTTTGTATCAATAGCTTCTTTTCCCCAAAACCCCTTTTCTTCCTTTTGAATATATTATTTGTGTAGGTCTACTCTCAATTCCTCTTAGTCCCTTCTCACTGTTACCCCCCTAATTTTCAAATTGTTTCCTCTGATACCAATATTCCCCTCTTGCTTTTTTCTTGTCACTGTAAATCCCAGTGTAATCACTATAAATCCCAATATAATCATCAATCTGTCTTTTATTTTCAATTTCATTTTCATTTTTCTCATCACTGTAAATCCCAGTGTAATCATCAATTTTTTTCTCTTCAGTTCTCTTTTCATCTTTGCAGTCTTGTTCTTCATTTTCTTCATTTCCATTCCCCACCATTGTTAATTCTAAGTGTTCTTTATAGTCCAGCTTCTTTTCTGTTTTCTTTCCACCTCTGATTTCCAAAAGACAATTTTTATATCTTCATAAATATATTTTAACACCCCAGCAAATTCTTCATAATCACACACCTCCATATTGTCAAATTCACAATTCACAAAGTTCAGAAATTTTTATTTGAATCTCAAATCCATATAGTCTCTTTATGTTTCAATCCAGTCCTATCCAGCCCAATTCAAAATCCTCTTATCTTCAATCACCAAAACATTATA
This sequence comes from Diadophis punctatus similis, assembly GCA_023053685.1. Classification (NCBI taxonomy): domain Eukaryota; kingdom Metazoa; phylum Chordata; class Lepidosauria; order Squamata; family Dipsadidae; genus Diadophis; species Diadophis punctatus. The sequence continues at coordinate 13,727,291 of JALIGW010000015.1, read as the reverse complement.
CCATCAAACACAATAGCAGTTTACACACTGCTTTTAAATTCTTTCAGTCTCCTAGATATCTCCTTCTAGTCAAGGTCAGTCTCCAGCTGTCAGCATAAACATGCTTCCACAATCTGTTGTAGTATTTTCTTTTAACCAGCAGATGGCATTGTCAATTCCCAATACAATGAAGCTTATTTAATTTAATTTAATTAAAAGTTCTTATAGGCTGCCCACTCCATTTTAGGCCGTAGGACTCAGGGCGGCGTACAGCAGGGATAAGAGCAATACAAATAATACAAAATAGTTTAAAACATTACATAGTTTTAAAAACCATTCATCCATGGGGGAATCCGATCTTCTTCACCCTGCCTGCTGCTCTTTTTAAAAAATAATCTCTGTATTTTAAATCCACTTAGCGCTTATAAATTGTTTTCTTCAAAAAAATATAAATTGTTTTCTTGTTTTCCCCAGTTATTTTAACTTCCACCAAACCAGTTATAAAAACATCCTCAAAGTTGGGCTTTTAATCCTGCTCCTTTAAGTCTCTTTATAAGTCTTTCCAGTTGCTAGATAGCCGCCCACTCCATTTTAAAACCTCTTTTGTTTCCCTTTGAATTTTAAATTTCTTCTTTTAATCTTTAAGTCGGCCACACACACTCACCAGCTTAAGCACTTCTTCACCTCTCTCCAGCACAAACGCTTAGATCTTGTCCCCCAGGCAATTCATGATCTCTCCATTCAATCAGTCCGTTTGTGACCTTCCCAGCTAATGGCGACAGAGTCGTCTTCCTCAGCTGCTGGCCGAGAGGCTAGTGCCAGCTCCCTGGGGGGTTTGCAAGCCCCCCCAGATCCCAGACAGGTGCCTCTCTTCTTCACCGCCCCTCCAGGGCAGATCTGACCTGGCTCCAATTGGCTCCAGGTCTCCTAGCAGCTGGGATTCGGGGTTCCCCGTGGAGCGCGGAGGAAACCCATACTGCTGCGACATTGGCCATGCACCTTCTCCCAAATGTCCACCTCTCTTAAAGTTGTTGAGGTAGAGAAATTCTGAAGGATATTATATCACCGGTAGATGAAATAGCTTATCTATTTTGGAATTTTATCCAATTTTCCTTGCATAACTTTATTTATTTTTAAAGGAACATCATCATTTTATGACCGATTTGGTGGAGCCAGCAGGAACCAGATTAAATTAGGGCATGAAACCTCTTTATTGAAATATTAAACTTAGTTTAATATTTGTGCTCTGTCAAAAGTTGAACATGAAATAACATATATGAACATAGATAGTCAAAGGTGTGTTTTCTCTCCCAACACATCCTACAGCAGAGGTCTTCAAACTTGGCAACTTTAAGACTTGTGGACTTCAACTCCCAGAATTCTCCAGCCAGCATAGCTGGCTGTAGAATTCTGGGAATTGAAGTCCACAAGTCTTAAAGTTGCCAAGTTTGAAGACCTCTGCCTACAGCGTGTATTACCTGATGACCATTTTAATTAATTTTGATTTACCGTATTTTCTCCTTCTTGGCAGCTTTACAATTCTGTGCCCTTAGTGAGGAGGCTTCCCCTGCCCCATCAGAGAATAATCAGAAATTCCCATAAAATCTTTGCTTTGTTTGAAAAGGAAGTGGAGGAACACAAGAAAGCCTTGACTGCTGAAGGAAGCCAAGATTTCATTGATGCATACCTAGAAGAAATAAAGAAGGTAAAAAAATCCACTCCCCTTTGTTTGATTTTACACTCTTACATAGTTTTCTCATCTTGTATCTGTGGCTACCACATTACAGTTGTGTGACTATGAAAAACAGATCTCTGGTGGTTGGCCCTAACCTCGTTTGATAAACTAAAATCATACATTTATGATTTTAAATAAATCACACACACACACACACACACACACACATATATATATATATATATATATATATATATATATATATATATATATATATATATATATATATATATATAAATCATATATATATATAAATCATATATATATATATAAATCATATATATATATATATATATATATATATATATATATATATATATATATATATATATATATATATATATATATATATATATATATATATATATATATATATATATATATATATATATATATATCATTTGTCTGTCGTGTTATCCTGGTGTACCCAAATATGGGAGAGAAAGCATCACAGCTTCCATTTTTGCCTTTCAGCCCCTCACTGGGACCATCCAGGCTGTTTTTTACATAGCCGACACACTAATCTATATGTGTAGGATTTTTTGCTGATAAATGAAAATAAAGGGAGACTATTATAGATCTATTTCGAGCTTATTTTGCTCTCGTCAGATAGCCATACCCCTTACTGGGATTTGAACCCGGGCAGGCTGCCTTGCAGGGCAGCAACTTAACCACTAGGCCATAGGCTCTGTTCCCAATCAGCTCTTTCACCAGGAAAGGGTTATATATGTTTTTCTGTCGTGTTATCCTGGTGTACCCAAATATGGGAGAGAAAGCATCACAGCTTCCATTTTTGCCTTTCAGCCCCTCACTGGGACCATCCAGGCTGTTTTTTTACATAGCCGACACACTAATCTATATGTGTAGGATTTTTTGCTGATAAATGAAAATAAAGGGAGACTATTATAGATCTATTTCGAGCTTAGTGGTTAAGTGGTTAAGTTGCTGCCCTGCAAGGCAGCCGGCCCGGGTTCAAATCCCAGTAAGGGGTATGGCTATCTGACGAGAGCAAAATAAGCTCGAAATAGATCTATAATAGTCTCCCTTTATTTTCATTTATCAGCAAAAAATCCTACACACACACACACACACACACACACACACACACGTGTGTGTGTGTGTGTGTGTGTGTGTGTGTGTGTAACATTTTTTGCTGATAAATGAAAATAAAGGGAGACTATTATAGATCTATTTCGAGCTATTTTGCTCTCGTCAGATAGCCATACCCGTATGGGAATTAAACCTGATTGAACCAATTGAACCAATATGTGTGTGTGTGTGTGTGTGTGTGTGTGTGTGTGTGTGTGTGTGTGTGTGTAGGTCTTTGGTTATTCGGGTTTTCTCCCGCGTGAAATTGGAAGTGTCTTGGTGACGTTTCGATGAAAACCCGAATAACCAAAGACCTACATACAAACACCCGCGAAAACCTCAGAAAACATATATATGTCTCCCTTCATTTTCATTTATCAGCAAAAAATGTTACACACGGACACACACACACACACACACACATAATATATTATAATATATATATTATATTATATTATGCGTGCATAAGCGCACCAGCGTGCCTACCGTCCCTGTCCTAATGTTCCCATCTTATGTATATAAACAATGTTATATCTATGTATATTATATCTATGTATTATTGGTTGCTTGGTCAATTAAACAACTTCCACACAAACTCTTTTGAAATTTGTGTGAATTAGAGTTTTGTCCTAAAGGAAGGAACAAGCTATTATGTTATCTGAACTCATCTATGGGACTTTGCTTAGCCTGTTGCATAAACCCAACCAACTCATTGTTCTAAATCAGAACACGAATGAATATGAACTTCATTCAACAGATGTGATTGGAAAATATTCTAGAATAATACAAATGGTTCTCACTTTATAAGCCCAGTTGGGACTGGAACTTCCATCACTAAGCAAGGCACTTGTGAAGTGATTCGCACCCGATTTTACAACCTTGTTTGCTATAGTGTTAAGTGAATCACCGCGATTGTTAACTGAATCACGTGGTTATTAAGCAAATCCAGCTTCTCCCATGGACTTTGCTTGTCAGAAAGAGAGTGGAAACCTTGTAAATGGTGATCAACATGGCCCCGGGATGCTGGAACTGTCATAAGTACATGCTGGTTGCCAAGTGCCCGAATTTTGATCATGTGACTGCAGGATACTGTGATGGTCATAAGTGTGAGAACAGTCCCTAAGTCATAAGAGATTGAACAGACATTTGTCTGAAATGGTATAGGGTTTCCTGCCTAAGCAGGGGGTTGGACTTGAAGACCTCCAAGGTCCCTTCCAACTCTGTTTATTGTATTCTGTTCTGTTCTGTTCTGTTCTGTTCTGTTCTGTTCTGTTCTGTTCTAGTCTAGTCTAGTCTAGTCTAGTCTAGTCTAGTCTAGTCTAGTCTAGTCTAGTCTAGTCTAGTCTAGTCTAGTCTAGTCTACCCTACCCTACCCTACCCTACCCTACCCTACCCTACCCTACTCTACTCTACTCTACTCATTTCAGCATTGTCATAAACTCAAACCATCAGTGAACAAATGGTTCAGGACTACAAGCTGAGAACTATTTTATCTTTCTTTCTTTGTTCCAATTAATAACAGGCAGCGAGGAAAGGTTCAAGTTTTGGAGAAGAACAATTACTAGCTTTAGTGGTCGACCTCTTAACTGCTGGATCAGAAACAACATCTGGAACACTTTGGTGGGCATTGCTGTATTTGGTAGCCTTTCCAGAGGTCCAAGGTATGGAAATAGCGGTAGAGAATGACTAAGATCTTCTATTAACCATGCAAAATCAGGATGGGTCGTGAAGGTGTGATTCCAGACCTTTCTAAAAGCTTCATTTGGTTTTAGACAGATTCATCTCTTCTGGTGTGTTTAGAACTATATCACCTAGAAGAATTTCCAGATAGAGATGCATTGCTCTCCCGTGACTCAAAGAGAGCACCAAGTTGAGAAGGACACAAAACATGGGGAATCAGTGTGATGTTTTCAAAAATGTATGTAGGAGATGAGCAGGCTGAGCCTGAGGGAGGAGTCAAGTGCATCATCAGTCTCGAGTCCCTTCGTGCCCACAAGAGATCTAAGTCCTGCCCACTTTGAATCCCGTTGACTCTTACCTATCTCCAATTTGCTTTGACCATTAGTAGTTCAGATCCTTGTAGAGTTTTGAATATTGTTTTGAATTGCCCGGACTCCTGATTTCCTGTGATTTACAATATAATTGTCAACCCTACTAGATAGACCAAACCAGGGGTGAAATCCTCCCGGTTCGCTCTTACCTGTCGATCGTCACAGAGCCGATGGAGCCAGTGGTGGTCGTGGCGCGGGGCGGCCCCCGCCCGCTCCCCCGCCTGCCTGGACACTGCCATTTGAATTCTTTTGCCCTCTGCGCATGCACAACGCTTTGCGCATGCACAGAGGGCAAAATAACTCAAATGGCGGCATCCAGGCAGGCAGGGAAGCGGGCGGGGCAGCCCCGCGCCGCGACCACCACCGGCTCCATCGGCTCTGCAGCGACCGACAGGTAAGAGCAAACTGGGAGGATTTCACCCCTGGACCAAACCATGAAATCAATTCTTCAGGAAGCTAAAACTGCTTTCATGGAGATTGGCTACAATATGAGAATCTAATTGTGCCAGGTCTCCTCCCTTTTTCTCCAGTTAGCTACTAGAGCTGGGGTCCCCGAACTTGGCAACTTTAAGACTTGTGGACTTTAACTCCCAGAATTCTCCAGCCAGAGTTGAAGTCCACAAGTCTTAAAGTTGCCAAGTTTGAAGACCTCTGTACTAGAGCTAGCAGAAGAGTCTTCTGCATATTTATTATGCATGTCTGAAGCGCCTTTTCTCTAATGGAATGCCAACTGAAAGCTCAACACAATAAGAAGAATTTCCAATAGGCAGATCACATTAGCTTTTATCCGGGGTGAAATTCAAAAATTTCCCCTACCGGTTCTGTGGGCGTGGCTTGGTGGATGTGGCAGGGGAAGGATATTGCAAAATCTCTATTCCCTCCCCACTCCAGGGGGAAGGATACTGCAAAATCCCCATTCCCTCCCCACTCCTGGGGAAAGATACTGCAAAATCCCCATTCCCTCCCCACTCCAGTGGAAGGATACTGCAAAATCTCCATTCCCACCCCACTCTGGGGCCAGCCAGAGGTGGTATTTGCCGGTTCTGCGAACTACTCAAAATTTCCGCCACCGGTTGTCCAGAACCTGTCAGAACCTGCTAAATTTCACCCCTGCTTTTATCTTGGTAGTTCAAACCAGGAAATGAATTTCTTAGGAAGTCTAAATTTCTTGTTCTTGGGATTGGCCACAAAATCAAGGAGAGAAGCAACCTGCAATTAAGGAGAACCTTCCTAACAGTGAGAACAATTAACCAGTGGAACAGCTGGCCTTCAGAAATTATGGGTGCTTTTTAAATGTTTTTAAGAAGAGACTGGACAGCCATTTGTTTGAAATGGTATAGGGTCTCCTGCTTGAGCAGGGGGTTGGACTAGAAGACCTCCAAGGTCCCTTCCAGCTCTGTTGCGATTGATTGATTGATCTTGCACATCTCATCATGCTGGATATCCTCCCCTTCTTATAGTCCAGGGAATTAGGGAAGTTTCTTCCAGATCCTCTTCTGAATGTTGCCTTGTTGTTCTAGACCTTGAGAGTCAAACTCAATATCATTGAGGGCCGCATCAGGGTTGTGTTTGACCTTGAGGGCCAGTGTGGGCCTGGCCAGCTCAACATCACTCGTGCTGGTGACACCTGTGGTGGCCTGAGCGCTCTGCCAGGAAAAACGGGCTCCGAGCTCCGTTTTCGGCTGCAACGTCCTCCGGCAACCCTCTGCCAGTGAGAACAGAATTCCGTTGTCACTGGCAGAGGCACTGCAGGCCGGTCCTTCGCTGTTTCCAGGGCAGCCCCACGGGCCAGATCTAAGCACCCCGTGGGCCAGATCCAGCCCCCGGGCCTTGAGTTTGACCTAAAAATGCTTCAGTCCTTCTTGCTGTGGTGGGTGTGCCAAGGTACACCCACGTGACACCTATACTCCGCCAGCTGCATTGATTGCCCATCGGTCTCCGGGTCCAATTCAAGGTGTTGATCATCATCTTTAAAGCCCTTCATGGCTTAGGACCAGGTTATCTCCGGGACCGCATTCTGCCTCATACTTCCCTCGGACCGGTTAGGGCCCACAGAGTTGGCCTCCTCCGGGTCCCGTCGGCCAAGCAATGCCGGCTGGCGGGCGCTAGGGGGAGGGCCTTCTCTGTGGAGGGCCCCGCGCTCTGGAACCGACTTCCTCCAGAGACCCGAACTATCCCCAGCCTGCTGGCCTTCCGAAAAGCCGTTAAGACATGGCTTTTCCTGCAGGCTAGGGGTAGAGCCTAATCCATCTGAGCTCTCCCCCAGGTATGTCTGATTGTTGGATGGTTTTTAATATTAATTTTTTTATATTTGCTTTTAATGTAACATTTATTATTGGTTATTCTTGTATTTTCCTTCTGCTGTACGCCGCCCTGAGTCCCTTGGGAGTTGGGCGGCATATAAGAAAACCAAAATAAATAAATTCCTAGGGAATACTGACTTCATAATTCTGTTCAAGTCCTCTTCCTTACCCTCCTCAGTAACTCATTTATTTGCACTGCAGAGAAATGTCAGAAGGAAATAGACGCCTTTCTGGGAAGTAATTCAAACCTGCAATATGAAGATCGGGAAAAGCTGCCCTACACAAATGCCGTCATTCATGAAATCCAACGCTGTACAACTGTTGTTCCTCTCGGAGTAACTCACGCACCCATCCAAAATGCACAGCTTTGGGGCTATAAAATTCCCAAGGTAAAACTGGGAACTTTCACAGGTGGACCATGAGTCTGGAGCAGTGGTGGGATTCAAATTTTTTTACTACAGGTTCTGTGGGCGTGGCTTGGTGGGCGTGGGGTGGCTTGGTGGGCGTGGCAGGGGAAGCATACTGTAAAATCTCCATTCCCACCCCACTCCAGGGGAAGGTTACTGCAAAATCCCCATTTCCTCCCCATCAGCTGGGACTCGGGAGGCAGATAATAGATGTGGGCGGGGCCAGTCCGAGGTGTTATTTACCGGTTCTCCGAACTACTCACAATTTCCGCTACCGGTTCTCCAGAACTGGTCAGAACCTGCTGAATCCCACCTCTGGTCTGGAGGCTAAACTGTACAATGAAGGCTAAGGGAACTTGGTATATTTAGCCAAACCAAGACAAGGGTTAGGGGAGACCTGATAGCAGTCTTCCAATCCTTCAAGGGCAATCACAGAGAAGAGGGGACAAGGATTAGGGGAGACATGACATCATAGCAGTCTTCCAATAACTAAAGGGCTGTCAGAGAAAAGAAGGGGTCAATTTATTCTCCAAAGCACCTGAAGGCCGGGAAAGAAGCAATGGATGGAAGCTCATCACAGGGAACTCCAAACTGGAAATAAGTGGGAATTTCCTGAAAGTGAGAATGGTTAATCAGTGGAAAAGCTAGCCTCTCAGAGTTGTGAGTTCTCCATCGCTGGAGGTTTTCCAGAAAAAGTCGGAGAGCCATTTGTCTGGGATGCTATAAGGACTCCTGCCTTAGGAAAGGGGTTGGACTAGAAGACCACCAAGTTCCCTTCAAGCCCTATCTATCTATCTATCTATCTATCTATCTATCTATCTATCTATCTATCTATCTATCTATCTATCTATCTATCTATCTATCTATCTATCTATCTATCTATCTATCTATCTGTCTATATCTATCTATCTATCTATCTATCTATCTATCTATCTATCTATCTATCTATCTATCTATCTATCTATCTATCTATCTATCTATCTATCTATCTTATCTATCTATCTATCTATCTAATCTATCTATCTATCTATCTATCTATCTATCTATCTATCTATCTATCTATCTATCTATCTATCTATCTATCTGTCTATATCTATCTATCTATCTATCTATCTATCTATCTATCTATCTATCTATCTATCTATCTATCTATCTATCTATCTATCTATCTATCTATCTATCTATCTATCTATCTATTTTGTCAACACGTGTACGAGATAATAGGTATGATATAAACATAAACAAAAGCAAAGTATGTATAGGTAAAAATTAGACAATAGGACAGAAGGAATGGGATGGTAGGCCGATGGTGCACTTATGCACGCCCCTTACAGACCTCTTAGAAACGGGAAGAGGTCGACTGTAGACAGTCTAAGGTTAAAGTTTTTGGGGTTTGGGGAAGAAACCACAGAGTCAGGTAGTGCATTCCAGGCATTGATCACTCTGTTGCTGAAATTCTATATAATTCTATGAATGATTCTTTTCACTATCATCCGTTCATTTTTGAACCAGATCGCAAAAGGGCTAAGCCAAATTGATTCAAGATCCCTTTCCATCATTTAATACTTTCTTCTATGTGATCTACCGTTCTGGATATTTGCAGGGCACAGCCGTTTTCACCAATCTCCATTCTGTTCATCGTGATGAATCTCAGTGGAAGTTCCCACACGAGTTCAACCCCTCCAACTTCCTGAACGCAAAGGGAGAGTTTGTGAAGCCGGAAGCCTTTTTGCCATTCTCAGCAGGTAAATTCTCTCTCTCTCTCTGTGTTTTACTTTGAATGGCAAGGGCTGCACAGCACGCAGAACCAGGAAGTAGACAACCAGGAGAACTCGGCCCCTGTACTTAAACCTTCTGCTTCAGGGCACCATTGGGTGGAGAAAACTAGGATGCATGCTAATATCATGTGAATGCGGCCAATGGGGAGCAACTGAAAAGTTTATTCACTTTGGGGATATCATCATCCATATTTGTGAAAGCACTCATTCTCTGCATGAGAATGAGTGCTTCAGCAGGCTAACCCAGAAAATATGCCAATTCACAACCAGTTCCAGGAACCAGGAAATGCATGTTTTCCTTTGCTATTCTTTCCCTCACCCCCTCACCCTCTCTCCCTCTCCCTCTCCTCTTCCCTCTCCTTTTCTCTCTCCCTCTCCTTCTCCCTCTCCTTCTCCTTCTCCCTCTACATCTCCCTCTCCCTTGCCTTCTCCCTCTCCCTTTCCTCTTCCCTCCCCTTCTTCCTCTTCCCCTCCATTTCCCCTCCCTCTCCCACTCCCTCTCCCTCTCCCTCTCCCTCTCTCTCTCACACACAGATATACATCCATTAATCCTAAGGGAACTAGTCAGTTTCTCAAGACATTACAAAACCACAAGTCTGAGTTTCAAAGGTGCTGTTGTATCATCAAAGTGTGTGCTGCTCTAGATGAATAGCCGTGATCGTTCATCTTGTCTTTGACTTTTCAGGACCAAGGGTTTGCTTAGGAGAAAATCTGGCTCGGATGGAGCTCTTCCTCTTCCTCACCAGCATCCTGAGAAATTTCCAGCTGTCTTGGCCAGATAAATCCCAGGCACCCGATCTCACACCTAACTTTGGTCTCACACATTTCCCGTCAAGCTTTAAAATATCAATGAGAGGTCGCCGGAAGAGTGACTAGATCGAGGGAAGTTTTTTCCATCACTCAAAGCAAAGTCATCCCTCTCCCAAGACACTTAAAAGATCCAGATGAAATTCATAGGCTACGTGGTTTAAAACAGTTACATGAACAAAAGATGTCAGGTAATGTGGATTTAATAGCTGTAAGCTGATGTAAGTTTGTAAGCTGATGCAATAGGAATGATTCAGCATTGACGTCGCGGGTTTAAGACCCTGATGGGGTCCACACAAGACTGTTACCATGTTAAGAGGTGTCTATATATAGGTGACCATTAGAGGGTGTATCTCTCTCTCTCATCTTGTATCTCATTGTTCTCCCTGTGTCCGTAGCTGTATGATAAGGTATCTACCACGTATATGTATGTATATATTTAGCTGAATATAAACCACTGTTAATTATCTAAAGGCTTTGTGCGCTGTGTTTTGCTCCTGGGTTTATCTCATAATGCTAGTCACGCTGCAAAACTCTGACAAAAGAGTTATGCTGGATAATCTGAAAAAATTATGTTCAATATTATAAACATGATTTAGAAGATATAATGCTGTTCTGTGGGTATAATGGTACGTAGGTTGGGAGACAGGAGGATGGGCTGCAGACTACGCAACAGTAAGTTAAGAGGCAGCTGAACTTCCGGAAAAAATGGGGACAAAATCACAGAAGGGACCCTCCCTAGTTTCTTGGATTGTAAACATGAGGGGGGAATTGATGTGCTTTCTGACTTCAAGATTAAGGTCAGCCTTGTGTGGTACTCCAGACAAGAAGCACAATCAGGAATCATGGCTGTATCTTAACTGTAAGATAATCTTAATAGAATCTTGCAAACTGGCCTGTGTGAATTTGCCTGTTTGCCGAGCGGCTGGTGGTGAAAAACAGGCTTCTGTGCTAACATTACTTTTTGTCAACAGTGGAGATCAAAGTTCTACCGAAAGGGTTTCTATCTTTAGCTGTTTCCCAATGAAAATAGTGGTGATTCTTCCCAGACCTTCAACATAGCTGTTTTCAGCTGGTTGCCCATTATTATACTCTTTCTCTGTATCTATTTTCTGTATCTATTCTCTGTATCTATCTAATACTATTTCTCTGTATCTGGAAGAACCATTTCCAGGATCATTATGGCGGACCTTAGAGCAACCTCCTTGAAAAAACAGGAGACTTTAACAGTGTCATTGAGCAAGAGATTAGAGTAATTAGTGCTATTACTCGCAAAGAAATTATTTCAGCCAATCTCCAAAGATCTCAAAAGCACAATGCGTTTTGATCAGGGGTGGGTTCCACTTATCTTCTCTACCGGTTCGCATCGCAACATGCAAATGACCCTCTGCGCATGCGCAGAAGAATCTTTGCATACACAGAGGGTTCTTTGCTGGCCAAGGCGACTGGAGAACCAGTTCGGGGGCGTGGACAGCCGGCCATTGCTGCCGGTTTGGCGAGCGGGTGGAAATTTCTGCCACCGGTACATGAGAACCGGTCCGAACCGGCAACAACCCACCGCTGGTTTTGATGTTAATCTTTCCGTTATGTTCTAACTAGGTCCAGCATTTGAGCGGGAGAATGCTCAAGCTCTATTGGCTGTTGCATCTGACAGCCCTCTATAAAAGAGCAAGCGGTCAGACTGTCTTTCGCTGTTTATCTTGAGTTGTGCTAAATAAAAGAGCTGATTGAAGTCGGTCTCCTGTGGTCAATTCCCACTATTTAACACTTTCATTCACCCCTTGATATTTATAATCTCTTTTATGTATAGCTTGCACCTACACAGACTGCTTCCCTACCTCCCCCATCACCTCATCCAAAGTTAAATCCTGCATCACCACAATAAATCTTCTGTAGTTGTCGGTGTAGTGCACAAAAACTTACGCCTTTTAATAAAATTAAAGAAACAGTGTCACAAGATGCCTGACGTTTTTTCCTATAGACGAATAGGTCTCCCTTCCTACGATGTCTATTCCTTGGACTGATTCTGCTCTAGAGAATGGAGCTTTTCCAAACCTAAAATACTCACTCTCCAAATTATTAAAATTAGACCTTGATCATGTAGCAGAATGGTCAAACAACTGGCAACTTCAAATCTCAACCAACAAATGCTCTGTCTTACACATTGGCAAAAAAAATCAGAATACAAAATACAAACTTGGAGGAAACGAACTTGTAGATGACCCTCACTCTGTCAAAGACCTTGGAGTACTCATATCCAATGACCTAAGTGCTAGAGCCCACTGTAACAACATTGCCAAAAAGGCACTAATAGTTCTTAATCTAATCTTGTTTAGCTTCTTCTCTGGCAACATTACTTTGCTAACCAGAGTGTACAAAACATTTGTTAGACCAATTCTGGAATACAGCCCACCTGTCTGGAACCCGCACTGCATATCGGACATTAATACAATCGAGAGAGTCCAGAAATATTTCACAAGAAGAGTCCTTCACTCCTCCGCTCACAACAAAATACCTTATTCCACCAGACTTGAAATACTGGGATTAGACAATTTAGAACTACGTCGCCTCCGATCTGATCCAAATGTAGTTCATAAAATCATATACCAAAATGTCCTTCCTGTTAATGACTACTTCAGCTTCAACCGCAGCAATACACGAGCACGTAATAGATTCAAACTAAATGTAAACCGCTCCAAACTCGACTGCAGAAAATATGACTTCAGCAACAGAGTGATCAATACCTGGAATGCACTACCTGACTCTGTGGTTTCTTCCCCAAACCCCAAAAACTTTAACCTTAGACTGTCTATAGTAGACCTCTCCCCATTCCTAAGAGGTCTGTAAGGGGCGTGCATAAGCGCACCACTGTGCCTACCGTCCCTGTCCTTCTGTCCTCTTTTATCGTTACCTTTTACTTATGTTTATACAAACTACTATTATCCTATACATGTTTGACAAATAAATAAATAAATAAATAAATAAATAAAATAAAATAGCATTTAAGGAACATTCAGTCAAAAAATACTAATCAGAAACTTTGAACTCTTCTAAATGCCAAGCATTTCTATGAAATATCGCAGGAATGCAATGCAGGCTAAATGTGGAGCAGAGAATAACTTGCAAAGTTAGCTTACAATTGGTGTTGTGTAACCAGGTTCTGAAAAACAGAGACATCACCCTGCCAACAAAAGTGTGTATAGTCGTGTATAGTCAAGGCTGTGGTTTTCCCAGTCGCAATGTATAGGCTGTGAAAGTTGGACCGTAAGGAAGGCTGAGCGCCAAAGAATTGAGGCCTTTGAACTATGGTGCTGGAGAAGACTCCTGCGAGTCCCTTGGATTGCAAGGCGATCACACCGATCAGTTCTAGAGGGGATCAACCCTGACTGCTCTTTAGAAGGCCAGATCCTGAAGATGAAACTCAAATACTTTGGCCATCTAGTGAGAAGGAAGGACTCGCTGGAGAAGAGCCTAATGCTGGGAAAGATTGAGGGCAAAAGAAGAAGGGGATGGCAGAGAATGAGGTAGCTGGATGGAGTCACTGAAGCAGTCAGCGTGAGCTTAAATGGACTCCAGGGGATGGAGGACAGGAAGGCCTGGAGGAATGTTGTCCATGGGGTCACGATGGGACGGACACGACTTCGCAACTAACAACAACAAAACCAGGTTCTGCAAATCTTAGGGTTGGTTTTTGTAGCCGGTTGAGTGTGGGGGAAGAGGAGGAGAAGGAATATGAACTCCTTTGGCTTAGAAAATAATGGAAAATATTTGAAGCCATACCAGAGGTATGATCTGTGCTAGGGTTTCCTATTTTTGGGATCTTTTTATTTTGCTATAGAATCAGAGTTGTCATTGTGTCAGTTGAATCAGTTCACAGAGGGACTAAACACCAGGAACCTGATTTTTTTTCTTGCTTTGCAACGTTTCAATTCTGTCTCATTTTGGCTTGTGATCTTTCCAATGCAGGGTTTGCAGTAAACCAGGGTTGGGGCACAACGGGACCCCATTTGTTCTGGGGAAGGAAAAATGAGGAGATATTAATTTGGAAAGATTTGTGAGAGCATCTCCAACTTTTGCGTGTTGTGGGCTTAAATAGACCTATTTACTTATTTCTTCCAACTGCATTCTGTGTTTTCTCTTGGAAGGTAAGGCAGCTGGTATGAAGATCTCATCGGATCCCTATGGTTACAAGGCTATCTGATGGGCAGAACCCAGAAAGAATGAGCAACAGGAGCAAAGACTAAAAGAAAAAAGGGCTAAAGGCAGATGTGGTATTCAGGCGGTTCGGACCGGTTCAATAGAACTGGTAGGAGCAGCCCACCCACCCGCCCCGGCGCTATGCCGTCCTATTTGGGCACGTTTTCAAGCCGCACGCATGCATGCAAGCCACGCGTGTGAGCAAAGCGCATGGATGGAAGGCCGTGCACGCGTGCTCACATTTGCGAACCGGTAGGGGAAGTAAGTGAATACCAGCTCTGGCTAAAGGACAATAATTACTTTCTTCCAGCAGGAGCTAAACCAAAGGGAGGAATGTGGTGTGGACCACGAGAAGGAAAGAGTAAGGAGTGAATAGAAAGGAATCTTCAGAATTATTCCAATTGGAGTAGAATTATTTATGCTGCTATTTTAATACTCCATTCTTCTGTTATAGCTTGGCTCTGTTCCCTTTAAGATATGTTGTTGTTCAGGAATGATGGGTTTTTTTAGCCTGGTGTGCTCTGCCCAACTGAGTGACCTCAGATTTAGACTTTTAGAGATCTTTGCAAAGGCTTTATTCTGTCCAGAGTATTTCAGGGGTGAAATCCAACAGGTTCTGGAGAACCGGTAGCAGAAATTTGGAGTAGTTCAGAGAACCGGCAAATACCACCTCTGGCTGGCCCCAGAGTGGGGAGGGAATGGGGATTTTGCAATATCCTTCCCCCAGGGGTGGGGAAAGAATGGAGATTTTGCAGTATCCTTCCCCTGGAGTGGGGAGGGAATGGGGATTTTGCAGTATCCTTCCCCTGGAGTGGGGTGGGAATGGAGATTTTGCAGTATCCTTCCCCTGGAGTGGGGTGGGAATGGAGATTTTGCAGTATCCTTCCCCTGGAGTGGGAAGGGAATGGAGATTTTGCAGTATCCTTCCCCTGGAGTGGGGAGAGAATGGAGATTTTGCAGTATTCTTCCCCCTGGAGTGGGGAGGGAATGGAGATTTTGCAGTATCCTTCCCCCCGGAGTGGGGAGGGAATGGAGATTTTGCAGTATCCTTCCCCCCGGAGTGGGGAGGGAATGGGGATTTTGCAGTATTCTTCCCCCTGGAGTGGGGAGGGAATGGAGATTTTGCAGTATCCTTCCCCTGGAGTGGGGAGGGAATGGGGATTTTGCAGTATTCTTCCCCCTGGAGTGGGGAGGGAATGGGGATTTTGCAGTATTCTTCCCCCTGGAGTGGGGAGGGAATGGAGATTTTGCAGTATCCTTCCCCCCGGAGTGGGGAGGGAATGGGGATTTTGCAGTATTCTTCCCCCTGGAGTGGGGAGGGAATGGAGATTTTGCAGTATCCTTCCCCCCGGAGTGGGGAGGGAATGGAGATTTTGCAGTATCCTTCCCCCCGGAGTGGGGAGGGAATGGGGATTTTGCAGTATCCTTCCCCCCGGAGTGGGGAGGGAATGGAGATTTTGCAGTATCCTTCCCCTGGAGTGGGGAGGGAATGGGGATTTTGCAGTATTCTTCCCCCTGGAGTGGGGAGGGAATGGAGATTTTGCAGTATCCTTCCCCTGGAGTGGGGAGGGAATGGGGATTTTGCAGTATCCTTCCCCTGGAGTGGGGAGGGAATGGAGATTTTGCAGTATCCTTCCCCCTGGAGTGGGGAGGGAATGGAGATTTTGCAGTATCCTTCCCCTGGAGTGGGGAGGGAATGGAGATTTTGCAGTATCCTTCCCCTGGAGTGGGGAGGGAATGGGGATTTTGCAGTATTCTTCCCCCTGGAGTGGGGAGGGAATGGGGATTTTGCAGTATCCTTCCCCCTGGAGTGGGGAGGGAATGGAGATTTTGCAGTATCCTTCCCCTGGAGTGGGGAGGGAATGGGGATTTTGCAGTATTCTTCCCCCTGGAGTGGGGAGGGAATGGAGATTTTGCAGTATCCTTCCCCTGGAGTGGGGAGGGAATGGAGATTTTGCAGTATCCTTCCCCTGGAGTGGGGAGGGAATGGAGATTTTGCAGTATCCTTCCCCTGGAGTGGGGAGGGAATGGAGATTTTGCAGTATCCTTCCCCTGCCACGCGCACCAAGCCACCACAGAACCGGTAGGGAAAAATTGTCAATTTCACCCCTGGTATTGATGCTTGGGAATAGATTCCAAACCAACAGGCTCAGAGGTGGTATTCAGCTGGTTTGCACCAGTAGTAGCGACCTGCGGGGCCTATTTAGGCACATTTTGGAGCCGCACGCATGCGTGCAAGCCGCGCGCGCAAGCAAAGCGCATGCATGGAAGACTGCACGAATGCGTGGAGTGGCACGTGCGAGCTAAACGTGCGCGCGCATGCTCACATTTGTGAACCGGTAGGGAAAGTACCGTATTTTTCGGAGTATAAGACGCACCTTAGTTTTTGGGGAGGAAAATGGGGAAAAATCTGCCTCCCAGGTATTCATCTGGCTAGCATCCTTAGTCTGGTCAGCTTCAGCACATTATTTTATCCCCTGGTTAGGACTTAAAAAAACCTTCTTCTGAGAGAGTAACAATAAAAGAGCCTGCAAGCCAGTAAGAGCTGGGAAGATCATTAGCACCTGGTTAGGGCTAGAAAAAAACTTATTCGGAGCAGCTTCAGCACATTATTTTATCTCCTGATTAGGACTTAAAAAAACCTTCTTCTGAGAGAGTAACAATGAAAGAGCCTGCAAGCCAGTAAGAGCTGGGAAGATCGTTAGCACCTGGTTAGGGCTAGAAAAAAACTTATTCGGAGCAGCTTCAGCACATTATTTTATCTCCTGGTTAGGACTTAAAAAAACCTTCTTCTGAGAGAGTAACAATGAAAGAGCCTGCAAGCCAGTAAGAGCTGGGAAGATCGTTAGCACCTGGTTAGGGCTAGAAAAAAACTTATTCGGAGCAGCTTCAGCACATTATTTTATCTCCTGGTTAGGACTTAAAAAAACCTTCTTCTGAGAGAATAACAATGAAAGAGCCTGCAAGCCAGTAAGAGCTGGGAAGATCGTTAGCACCTGGTTAGGGCTAGAAAAAAACTTATTCGGAGCAGCTTCAGCACATTATTTTATCTCCTGGTTAGGACTTAAAAAAACCTTCTTCTGAGAGAGTAACAATGAAAGAGCCTGCAAGCCAGTAAGAGCTGGGAAGATCGTTAGCACCTGGTTAGGGCTAGAAAAAAACTTATTCGGAGCAGCTTCAGCACATTATTTTATCTCCTGGTTAGGACTTAAAAAAACCTTCTTCTGAGAGAATAACAATGAAAGAGCCTGCAAGCCAGTAAGAGCTGGGAAGATCGTTAGCACCTGGTTAGGGCTAGAAAAAAACTTATTCGGAGCAGCTTCAGCACATTATTTTATCTCCTGGTTAGGACTTAAAAAAACCTTCTTCTGAGAGAATAACAATGAAAGAGCCTGCAAGCCGGTAAGAGCTGGGAAGATTGTTAGCACCTGGTTAGGGCTAGAAAAAAACTTATTCGGAGCAAGTAGAGCAATGAAAAAAAAACTCTGCAAAGACTTAGGGCTGGAAAAACATTCTTTGGAGAGAGTAACAATGAAAGAGCCTGCAAGGTAAGAGCTGGGAAGATCTGTTAGCACCTAGTTAGGGCTGGAAAAAAAGCTACATTCGAAGTATAAGACGCACCCAAATTTTCAGCCACTTTTAGGGAGGAAAAAGGTGTATCTTATACTCCAAAAAATACGGTAAGTGAATGCCATCTCTGAAGAGGCTGTCCATTTCAATGCAGATTATATAGCTGCCCATGTTTTAACCAACTCTGGGAAGCCTCCCAATGAAAGTTAAAACCACATTAATACTATAAAACTGACTAGATTAAAACATGAAAAACAACAAAGTCCTGGTCCCAGCTGCAGCTCTGAATGTGCAATTATCCAATCTTATTCCAGCCTTGAGGGAATAGAATAGAATAACAGAGTTGGAAGGGACCTTGGAGGTCTTCTAGTCCAACCCCCTGCCCAGGCAGGAAACCCTACACCACTTCAGACAAATGGTTATCCAACATCTTCTTAAAAACTTCCAGTGTTGGAGCATCCATAACTTCTGGAGACAAGCTGTTCCACGGATTAATTGTTCTAACTGTCAGGAAATTTCTCCTTAGTTCTACGTTGCTTCTCTCCTTGATTAGTTTCCACCCAACTTCCTCTTTGGCTTTTTGCCAGCAGAGAAATACAGCAGCAGAGACAGGAGGGAGGGCGATGTCTCTGCTTTGAATATGGCTGTTTTCAGCTGGCTGATCGTTCTTTCCCTCCTATTCTTCTGGTTTTGGAAAAACAAACGTCCCAAAGGTTTTCCCCCTGGGCCATGGAGGCTACCCCTGCTTGGGAATCTGCTTCAGTTCAATATAAGGGACCCTCTGAAGGGCTTAGATCAGGTAAGGCTCCGTAATTGCTTTTATATTAAACTCCGTGGAGTCACTAAGAGTTACTAAGAGGTCTGTAAGGGGCGTGCATAAGTGCACCACTGTGCCTACCGTCCCTGTCTTACTGTCCTATTGTCCTCATTTATCTGTACTTCTTTACTTATGTTATGTTTATACAAACACCTGCTATCTTGCGCATGTTTGACAAACAAACAAATAAATAAAATAAATAAATTTGCAGAAAAGAAAAGTTTGGCTGCATGGTTTTTTTTTTAAGGGAGGCTGGCTGAGCGGTGCTGCGTCTGTGAAATGTTTCTGCGTGTGATTGAAAATACATTCTGCAGCCGATTGAGGAGAAATGTTGAGAACGTGATGCAGATGATGAAATTCCAGCTATGTAAGGATATACCTTTGATTCCCAGCAATCCTAACCCCGAATGGCATTGAGCTGCTTCCAAAAGATTCTCCAGGGTTTATTTGCATTGCGTGGAGGGTTTATGAATGTTTGAGCTGAATTCCAAAAGTCAGCTCTGCCCCTTTTCCAAAGCAACGTTTGGAATTGCCTAGGACACAACCAGAAATCTTTCTAGACCACCTTAACCCCCCCCCCCAAATTATTTGGAGAAGGGAGAAAAGGCCCTGTAGCTGCTGGAGGTTCACTGCTTTCACTTTCTTGTAAACATTGCAATTCCATTCTGTCACTTTGATGCAAAATTTCTATTATGCAATTAGGGGAAGTTGTTTTTAAACAAACACCAACCTGTAGCAATTCCCTTGTATAAAAAGTCCACCACTCTTAATTTGAGATTTAAATGAGGAAGCTTCTGATGAAAGGCTTCCAATAATTGTTGTTTAGAGTTTGCACTTTGTCTTTGCCCCAAGGAGGTGTGTGAATTCTCACAAATGGTGAAAGTTAGAGAAGGAAACATTGTTCCTGTGTTTCTGGCCTGTTCTTAGTTCAAATGAGGCCAAGGGCACCACCCTCTTGGAAAACATAGTCTGCCAATCATCGTTCTTTGAGCTGAATTAAACTTTATTTTTATTTATGTATTTTTGTCAAGCATGTATTAGAAAACAGATACAAGTATAACATGATTATGAATACATGAAATGGATACGAATAAAAGGGAACATTAGGACAGGGACGGTAGGCATGCTGGTGCGCTTATGGATGCCCCTTAAACTTGACACATTTCTACTTGCTATTTGAAGGATTAGCATGAAGTATTGCCCAATAGTGAAAATTAAAAGGTTATTTAGACATTGAAGTGGAATCATGTTTGTAAACAAAGTATTAAAATGAGGTTGCTGGAAAACCATGCTCATATTTATCACTTATAGCTTTTATGTACAATGAGAGATTATGCACCGAAGACAAATTCCTTATGTCTCCAATCACACTTGGCCAATAAAGAATTCTATTCTATTCTATTCTATTCTATTCTATTCTATTCTATTCTATTCTATTCTATTCCATTCCATTCCATTCCACTCCACTCCACTCCACTCCACTCCACTCCACTCCACTCCACTCCTTCTATTCTATTCTATTCTATTCTATTCTATTCTATTCTATTCTATTCTATTCTATTCTATTCTATTCTATTCTATTCTATTCTATTCTATTCTATTCCACTCCACTCCTTCTATTCTATTCTATTCTATTCCATTCCATTCCATTCCATTCCATTCCATTCCATTCCACTCCACTCCACTCCACTCCACTCCACTCCTTCTATTCTATTCTATTCTATTCTATTCTATTCTATTCTATTCTATTCTATTCTATTCTATTCTATTCTATTCCACTCCACTCCACTCCACTCCACTCCACTCCACTCCACTCCACTCCACTCCTTCTATTCTATTCTATTCTATTCTATTCTATTCTATTCTATTCTATTCTATTCTATTCTATTCTATTCTATTCCATTCCATTCCACTCCACTCCACTCCACTCCACTCCACTCCTTCTATTCTATTCTATTCTATTCTATTCTATTCTATTCTATTCTATTCTATTCTATTCTATTCTATTCTATTCTATTCTATTCTATTCCATTCCATTCCACTCCACTCCACTCCACTCCACTCCACTCCACTCCACTCCTTCTATTCTATTCTATTCTATTCTATTCTATTCTATTCTATTCTATTCTATTCTATTCTATTCTATTCTATTCTATTCCATTCCATTCCATTCCATTCCATTCCATTCCATTCCATCCCATCCCACTCCACTCCACTCCACTCCACTCCTTCTATTCTATTCTATTCTATTCTATTCTATTCTATTCTATTCTATTCTATTCTATTCTATTCTATTCTATTCTATTCCACTCCACTCCACTCCACTCCACTCCACTCCTTCTATTCTATTCTATTCTATTCTATTCTATTCTATTCTATTCTATTCTATTCTATTCTATTCTATTCTATTCTATTCCATTCCATTCCATTCCATTCCATTCCATTCCATTCCACTCCACTCCACTCCACTCCACTCCACTCCACTCCTTCTATTCTATTCTATTCTATTCTATTCTATTCTATTCTATTCTATTCTATTCTATTCTATTCTATTCTATTCTATTCTATTCTATTCCACTCCACTCCACTCCACTCCACTCCACTCCACTCCTTCTATTCTATTCTATTCTATTCTATTCTATTCTATTCTATTCTATTCTATTCTATTCTATTCTATTCTATTCTATCCCATCCCATCCCATCCCACTCCACTCCACTCCACTCCACTCCACTCCACTCCACTCCACTCCACTCCACTCCTTCTATTCTATTCTATTCTATTCTATTCTATTCTATTCTATTCTATTCTATTCTATTCTATTCTATTCTATTCTATTCTATTCTATTCTATTCTATTCCATTCCATTCCATTCCATTCCATTCCATCCCATCCCACTCCACTCCACTCCACTCCACTCCACTCCACTCCACTCCTTCTATTCTATTCTATTCTATTCTATTCTATTCTATTCTATTCTATTCTATTCTATTCTATTCTATTCTATTCTATTCTATTCTATTCTATTCTATTCCATTCCATTCCATTCCACTCCACTCCACTCCACTCCTTCTATTCTATTCTATTCTATTCTATTCTATTCTATTCTATTCTATTCTATTCTATTCTATTCTATTCTATTCTATTCTATTCTATTATTCCATTCCACTCCACTCCACTCCACTCCACTCCACTCCACTCCACTCCACTCCACTCCACTCCACTCCACTCCTTCTATTCTATTCTATTCTATTCTATTCTATTCTATTCTATTCTATTCTATTCTATTCTATTCTATTCTTCTATTCTATTCTATTCTATTCCATTCCACTCCACTCCACTCCACTCCACTCCACTCCACTCCACTCCACTCCACTCCACTCCACTCCACTCCACTCCACTCCACTCCTTCTATTCTATTCTATTCTATTCTATTCTATTCTATTCTATTCTATTCTATTCTATTCTATTCTATTCTATTCTATTCTATTCATTCTAATAGTATGGCCTTTTGATATCACATTCAAATTACTCTTTTACCAACTCGTAATGTACGTTTATACATCCTAACTTGACCATGTTGTTTCTCTGTGTCACATAATATATGTGGGTATGTGGGTATATGCTTGCTTGCTTGCTTGCTTGCTTGCTTGCTTGCTTGCTTGCTTGTTTGTTTGTTTGTTTGTTTGTTTGTTTGTTTGTTTGTTTGTTGTCATGTTTATGTAGTGTATATTGGAGGTGGTGACCTTTGAGAGCTGTATGCAATGAAATTTCATTTTAATGTATGCCGATTAGTGTACATTTAAAGTGACAATAAAGTGATTCCAAGTCTAAGTAGGTCTATATTAAGAGGTACCACGCCAAAAAAGCATGAAGAAGAGCTATATTATTATCTATAAACAAATCCTTTCCCCTCTACAATACGGTACAATATTCCTACTAAGTAGTCCAGTGAAAGTTCTGCATACAACATGCTTACAAGTTGAGTAGAGAGGGGGTAACAGCCGATCACTTTGAAGAATGGAGCATGATGGAGCTACAGGTACTTGTTCAACTTCATCACCTTGGTGATGCTACGTCGTATCCTTGCAGCGATTGGTTCTCAGTGATTTCCTAGTAACTCTTTGCTCATCCTGTTGTTTCGTTTCAGTTTGCAAGAAAATATGGTCCTGTTTACTCTCTTTATATGGGAAGCAAACCTGTAGTTTTAACTCACGGATTTCCTTCAGCAAAAGAGGTCTTCGTGATAAAAGGCCCAGAATTTGCTGGGAGATCAGACTTTTACATTATGGATATTATCACTAAGAAAAAAGGTAACGATGTGATTTTCAGGCAGTTTTAATACCTCTCAAGTTCTTTGTTTTGTTCTTGAATGTCCCCTCTCCTTTTTCCTCTGAATGCTAACATGGATTACTTTCAAGTAAGAGAAGGAGTGATCAGTTGAAATTTTAGAATCGGTTAATCAGAAGGAAGTTTCAAAATGAATGTTTGTTTGCTAATTTTTCATTACAGGTAGTCCTTGATTTACAACCGTTCGTTTAGTGACCAATGGCACTGAAAAATTAACTTATGTTGGTTTTTCACACTTACAACCATTGCAGCATCCCCATGGTCACGTGATCAACGTTGGGATGCTTGCCAACTGACTCATATTTATGACGGTTGCAGTGTCCCAGGGTCGTGTGATCACCTTGTAGAAAGTTAGCACCCACTCCTCTTCTAGAAGAATGAAATATTCTAGGAAATATTAAAAAGGCAGAATATTATATTCCCCTGGATGAGAAAAGGAGAAACATGTTTTTAAAGACAAAGAGCAGATATTTGGTGCACATTAAGACTGGGCCAGCCTATCCACAAGACAATTAGAACTTCAGCTCCAGGGCGATGGGATTAAGACATGACCCTCAGACATAATAGGATTAGCCCTCTACCCAGGGGTGGGTTCTAACTTACCTCGCTGCCAGTTTGCTTCCTCCCGCGCCGCGTGGGCGCGCCTAATAGGCACGCATGCACTGTGCCAAAAAATCCGAATTATTTTTTTTAAAAGCAAGCCAAAAACAAGATGGTGACCGCATGCACAGTGCCGGAAACTCAGCTTCTGCACATGCTCAGAAGAAAAAAAAATAAAAAAATTCAAAAAAAATTCAAATTTTTTTTTTAAAAAATTCAAAAAAAAATTCAAAAAAATTCATAAAATAAAATAAATTTAAATTTTAAAAAAATGGTGGTGCCCATGGATTGGCACTGACCAAACCGGGTCGGTGATGTCATCGTGACATCACCAGCAGGTCGCTACTGGTTCGGGCGAACCAGTCCAAACTGGGAGGAACCCACCCCTGCCTCTACCCATCTAGCAGCAGGGCTCACTGAATTGCGAAATTACCTGGGGACATTACCAATGTTCCCTGTAAAATTAGAAAATGGCGCGCGGCAGTTAAAAACTTCCATGCAGCATTTTCTTTTCATGTGCGCGGCTGTGCAGGCGCGCAGCCTCTGCAATTAGAAAATGCCGGGCGGAAGTTAGAAACTTCCACACGCCGTTCTTTCATTACATGCGCGGCCGCGCGGCTGCGTACCTTAGAGGGAACAGTGGACATTACATCACCCAGCAAGGTTCGACCAAACTTAATTCAGACAATCTAAAAAGTTAGCTATGACCCCTGCATAGCCTCCTGGGAGCCTGACAACCAATAGAATGCATTTCTTGCACAGGAACAGGAAGCTCAAGGGCAAGGGCAAGAGAGGGTATAAATACCGCTCTCTTGTCAGGGTTCCGACGGATGCCCTAATTAATTCACTAGCCTCAAGCCAAGTTTCAAAAGAAATCCAGTTATTTATTAGGAGCAACATGTCGGCACATACCCAGCTCTGCCCCACGTAATTTATGTCCCAACTATGACCCTGTTTTCCCACTCTTCCCAGGAGTGTCATAAATAACATTCTCCAATGAAGCACTTTTGTGGGCTGTAGAGAACACGTCTCTGGCTCTGTAACCTAGGCTGCGGCCTTGAGGAAGGTATGCGTGGAATGTGCTTCTGGTTGCTGCTGTGTTGCTCCATCAGCTTTCCCCCCCTCCTGCCTATGGCAACTCCAGAGCAGACCAGGAATGCTTTACGAGTTGACATTTCTCTCAACTCCATGTGTTCAGCTGCCCAGGACCTAAAACCCACGTGGTCCTGCCCATCAATAAACCATCTTTCCAATCAGCCTCCATGTTTCCAGTGTCTTTCTCCTCACTTGGAAGTGAACCCAGGTGGATATTTCTTCCAACAACCTTTTGCGACCTTCTGACAAGCAAAGCCAATGGGGAAGCCACAATTTCTTGAGAGCTGCATGATTCATTTACACCTGCTGTGATTCTCTGGCAAGGAAGGTCGTAAAATGGAGCAAAACCCACTTACCCACTGTCTCGCTTAGCGACCGGAATTTTGGGCTCAATTGTCATTGTAAGTTGAGGACTACCTGTATCAATCTTTGACTTGACAGGCATAATCGCACAGCCTTATGGTGAAGTGTGGAAGGAGCAAAGGAGGTTTTCGCTGATGCTTTTCAGAAACTTTGGCGTGGGAAAAAATCTGATGGAGGAAAGGATCCTGGAGGAGGCATCTTATTTGAGTCAGGCTTTTACCGAGAACATGAGTAAGCTCTCCTGGGAGAGGATGGGATGGTTGGGAATTGTCACTTTGGAGCTGCTCCCTTTTCCATAGGACAGTGATGGCGAACCTATGGCATGGGTGCCACAGGTGTCACGCAGAGCCATATCTGAGGGCACGCGAGGCATTGCCCTATGTCAGCTCCAGCGTGCATGTGTATGCTAGTCAGCTGATTTTCAGCCTTCTTTCAGGCTGTTTTCGCTCTCCCCAGGCTTCAGGAAAGACTCCTGAACCCTGGGGACGGCGAAAAACAGCCCAACGGGCCTACCGGAAATCCGGAGGCTTCAGTGAGGCCTGTATGCATGTGCGGGGGGCAGTGCGGGGATTGTGTGCATGCGTGAGGGGAGGACACTGCATTATGGGTGTGGGCACACACACACACACACGCTATTGCGCGCGCACACACCCTTTTGGCACCCAAGCCAAAAAAGGTTCACCATCACTGCCATAGGACATAGTTGACCTCAAAGTTGGCCATTGAATTGGTGCACTGATGCAGAATGGGAGAAGTGTAGAATTATGATTGCATAAAATTCAATGACCTGCTGACCAAAATAAGACCTACATTTTGTTTCTTTGATTGAGTGGTGTGGTGGCCTAGAGGCGGAGCTCTCGCCTCATAATCCGGAGGCTGTGAGTTCGATCTTAGGTAGAGGCAGATATTTCTCTCTCTGGGCACACTGAGAATATATCTGCTGAAAAAACTCCACATTGGTGACAGGAAGGGCATCTGGCCAGTAAACACTCTGCTACAGTGGTGGGTTCCTACTAGTGCGGTCCACTCTATAGTACCGGTAGCGGCCCACTGGTGATGTCACAGTACCGGTGCGGTTGGTTGCCGGTGCCTGGGCGCCACCATTTTTTTTTAAAAAATAATAATTTATTTTTTAAAATTTTATTATGCGCATGCCCAGAAGCCGAGTTTCCGGCACTGCTCATGCGCTGCCTTCCTACCCCACAGTGAGTCCAAGCAGGCGAGGATGGCTGAGGGAGCGTGTGAGATGCTGAAAGAACGGGCGGCAGGAGCTATCTCCATTCTCCTCCCTTCAGCAGTCCGAGAAGCCACGAACGTGCGGTGATGATCCTAGGCATTTTCGCACGTTTGAGGCTTCTCGAGCTGCTGAGGGGAGAGGGAATGGGTGGCAGGACCTATCTCAGTTCCCCTCCCTTCAGCAGTCCGAGAAGCCATGCCCACCTGATCACATGGCTGGCAAGCCACACCCACAAAATAAGCCACACCCACAGAGTGGTAGTAAAAAAATTAGGAACCCGCCCCTGCTCTGCTAGCTCCATTCAGTTGTCCAGACTCCACCCTGCAAGGGATTATGGGGTTGTTAAAAGAGGATGATATTATTGTTTCTTTGACTGTAACATTTCTAAGGTTGAAGTCCTTAGTTCTTGGTTGGCAGAATGCTTTGAATGTTCGTAGAAATTTGGGGATAAGTGGGAAGTTTCATCATGTCTAAAATCCTAGAAAATATAACTAGTCACCAACTTCTGATTTCATGGAATACTCTTTGCCACCATTTACTGCGGTCTATGTTCCCCATTCAGACATTCTGGTGAGTGGGAAATTCCCTGAGGATGGACTCCAGCATGAATCCGAAAGCTCAGAAGACAAAATCTCTGGTCCCAGTGACCGACCCAGATTGGATCCTGCAACATTATCCTGGGACACATATATTTGCCTTCATTGTATGTTCCCCATGCTCCATATTGGTCCTGTGATGTCTTCTGCAGTATGATGATTCCCCAGAAGCATTAAATTGCAAAGACAACTATCCCCATTGTCATTGCAGTGTGTGTTGGGCTTAAGAGTTCATTTATAGCTATTATTTTTGTCACGGTGTGAATATTGTCAGTTGTATGTCTATGCAGGGTGATGTACCCCTTTCTTATATTATGGTACATTCCAATACAGGCAGAACTTGTGATTTGAGTTGTACGCATGTGTGCATTCCTAAACCACCATTAATTTTCTTCTTCTGCCTTAAGCTGTCGACCTGAACGGTCCTGTTTCTTAGCAAAGATGTAATTATTCAGGATTTATTGTTTTTGTACTGAAATAAATATTTTCTATTAGACTTTTAATCTCGGCTTTATTTCTAACTGTCTGAATTCCAAGTAAAGATCCAAATCGCCTCTATGAGATTTTATTCTCATTCTCAACAGTTTTGTTATTGATATAGTATATATGGCCCTATTCAGCATTCAAGGTCTTGTACAGCGCCGTAGAGATGTCAATCACAGTGTTTACATGTGCTTCATCGATTTTGAAAAAGCATTTGATAAAATAAGACACAGCAAACTATTACAAATCCTGAAACAAGTGGGACTAGATGACAAAGACATCCAAATCATAAAGAATCCATATTGGCATCAGGTAGCAAATGTGAGACTAGGCCAAAAATACACAGATGATGCAGAAGTACGAAGAAGGGTCAGACAGGGCTGTATTCTGTCTCCGCTGTTGTTTAATATCTACTCTGAGTCAATTTTCAGCGAAGCACTGGAAAACATTGATGCTGGCCTCAAAGTAAACGGTGTTCAGATCAACAATTTAAGATATGCTGATGATACAGTTCTGCTTGCCAGTAGGCATGAAGACCAGGAGTGAATTTGCACAAGCTCAAAATTTAAGAGAAAATTTTTACAAAATGTTTTATAGATGGCATTTGGATCCAAAAAAACTAGCTCGTATGTATCCAAACTTACAACCTAAATGTTGGGGATGTGAATGTGAAGATGCTACTTATTTTCATATTTGGTGGACCTGTAAGAAAATTAAGGCTTTTTGGATTAAAATATGGTGGATTATTCAGAATATCTTAAAGAAAAAAATTAAGTTTACACCACAGTTTTTCTTGCTGGGAATAACTATGGACTGTACTGTAATAGAGACCAAATTGATTTTGAACTTGATAACGGCTGCCAGGTTGCTGGTAGCACAGTACTGGAAGAAAGAAGATATACCTACTATTGAGGAATGGACAATAAAAGTTACACATCTGGCAGAAATGGCCAAAATTTCATCATATCTAAAAGAACATTCAAATGAAAGATTTATATTGGAATGGAGTAGATGGACTGATTATATTCAAAAAAAGTATCAGATTAAGAAGATATACATAGTTTAATAATGATATATGTTTAGAATTTTAGAATGATTTAACAGATTTTAAACAATGTGGAGCCTTAAAAAATTAGAGGAATTTTTGAATTTATAATTTCATAGTATATTTTAAGTTTATGTTTATTGAAGATTATATCCTGTGCTTTTTCTGGGAAGTCGGGGGGGGGAGGAAGGGGAGGGGGTTGGGGGGAAAGGGGGGAGAAAAATTTAAAAATGTTTGTACTTTGTACTAATAAAACTTTTTGAATTTAAAAAAAAAAAAGACCAGGAATGAAATGCTACCGGTTCAGCCCGGTTCGGGCGTACCGGTAGTGGCGGTGGCCGGTGGTTCGGAGAACTGGTAGAGACAGTAGCGCAAGGCTCCGCCCACCTGCCCTGATGCCACCATTTTGGTTTTTTAACCCTCTGCGCGTGCGCAAAGCATTCTGTGCATGCGCAGAGGGTGAAAAAGTGCACACGCGCGTGAGCGTGCACTTCTGAACCGGTAGGGAAGGTAAGTAGATTTCACCTTCAGCTCTGTCAACTTGAGATAAAGTTCGATCCGTCCGAATGCTACCATGTCAAGGGAAGAATATTCCTGTAAAGGTGACATTACTTGGAATTCAGACAGTTATAAATAAACCTGAGATTAAATGTCTAGTAGAAAATATTTATTTCAGTACAAAACAATATAAAACAATAAACCTACATCTTTGCTGAGTAACATGACCGTTCAGGTCAGAGACAAAGGCAGAAGTGATTAATGGTGGATCAGGAATGTAGACATGCGCAAAACATCATATCACGTGTTCTGCTTGTATTGGAATGTACCATAATATTTGGATAGGGGTGCATCACCCTGCATAGACTCACAACTGACAACATTCACATCGTGACAAGCTCCTCGTCAGCAGAGTCTCAGAAATATCTGAAAAATATGGCTTGAAGCTTAACACCTCAAAAACCAAGATCATGGTCGTCAGCAAACAACCCATTAATTTACCACCGATAAATTTGGAAGGAATACCACTAGAAAAAGTTGAAAGGATCACATACCTCGGTTTTAATTTACATGAAAGATGGGACGTGATCAGTGAAATAAAGACAAGGATAGAGGAAGCTCGAACAGCATTCTTCAAAATGAAAAAGGTCTTCTGTAGCCACGACATAAGCCTAAGACTGAAAACCAGGCTTGTCAGATGTTACATCTTTTCCATCCTGCTCTACGGAGTAGAGAGTTGGTCTCTGACTGTTAGATAAGAATTACTCTCATCAGAGGCGAAATAGATCTTTTCCTGAAACTCTGACATTATAGAAAGAAAACAGTAGTTTAAATACTAAGGTATAAAATATTTATTTCGGTACAAAAACAAATAAATCACATCCTGGTTATAAAAAAGGTCTTGCTCCTTACAGAAGCAGAAGCAGAAGAAGAAGGAAGGAACAAAGAAAAGGAATGTATACATGCGTACTAGGAACATATTAATCACGTGCTCAGGAATAAATCATTATATTTGATAGGGATGCATCTCCCCTGCATATACATGTAACAGGCAATATAAAATCACTGCCTGACACTGACAGAAAACCACTTGAAGAAACTAGAAGCATTTGAAATGTGGATCTACAACTGTCCTGGGTTCTCATGTGGCCTCTTGCAAAAATTAATCACCCATCCCTGATCTATAGTGATCTCTTTTATTTTATTCTGCAGGGCTGCCTTTTGATCCTTATGAGTTCATCGACAGTGCAGTTGCCAACATACTTTCCACCATAATGTTTGGGAAACGTTTCGAATATGACAGCCACTTCCTGAGAAGCCTGCTGGACCTGATCCATCAAAACATCAGACTGCCAGCAGGACCCTGGGCCTTGGTATCCTAAAGGAGAATCTAGAAAAACATTTAAAATTAAAAGCACAACTGGTGGGAATTTGAAATTCAATGTTCTTGATGTTACTATCCCCAGACCTTGAATGAGAAATGTCTCACCCATTTGGGAAATTGATTTTTCTTGCAATTAGAAGCCTCCTGTTTTATGGAACCATCTCATCAGAGTGCCAGGAAGAGTGGGTGAAGGCTCTCTTGAATAACAGCAGTTATCCAAATTTAATGGGGTATAATTCTTCTTCTGTGGGACGCGGTGGCTCAGTGGCTAAGACGCCGAGCTTGTCGATCAGAAAGGTCGGTAGTTCAGCGGCTCGAATCCCTAGTGCTGTGTAACGGAGTGAGCTCCCGTTACTTGTCCCAGCTTCTGCTAACCTAGCAGCTCGAAAGCAGGTAAAAAATGCAAGTAGAAAAACAGGGACCACCTTTGGTGGGAAGGTAACAGCGTTCCGTGCGCCTTCGGCATTTAGTCATGCCGACCACATGACCACGGAGATGTCTTCGGACAGAACTGGCTCTTCGGCTTTGAAACGGAGATGAGCACCACCCCCTAGTGTCAGGAACGACTAGCACACATGTGCAGGGGAACCTTTACCTAATTCTTCTTCTTTTAGTGTTTTCCCCACAAGCTTAGGATCCATTGGTTCCTGATGTTGTGGGTTGCAAGAAACTGACTGGCTCAAAGTCACCCAGCTGACTTTCATGCTTAAAATGGGACTAGAATTCACAATCTCTTGTTTTTTAGACCAATTCCTTCAGCATTATTTTATTTATTTATTTATTTTGGTTTTCTTATATGCCGCCCTACTCCCGAGGGACTCAGGTCGGCGTACAACATTACAGTACAGTAATGGCTCTGAATTGGGTATAATAGTTCTAAACTTAAATTTCAGTTTATCTAAACATTGGACTCCCTTTCAAATGGTGAGAGATATTTATACGAAGCCTTCAGGGATTTTCTTTTCTCTTTCAATATATCCTGCAAAGAAGACTCCGTCATGATCCAATTAACTAATTTTGCCTTTTCTTCTGTTTGTTGGCAGCTTTTCAATGCTGTGCCTTTGGTGAGAAGGCTTCCCTTGCCCCACCAGAAAATACTATCAAATGCCCGTAAAATCTTTGCTTTGTTTGAAAAAGAAATGGAGGAACACAAGGCAAACTTGACTCCTGGAGAACCTCGGGATTTCATTGACGCATATTTAGAAGAAATTCAGAAGGTAGATTTCTTAGTCTTGTTTTTGATTTGTATATATATATTTTCTCTTTCTCTAACATAACAAGTTGTACAAGTACAACAGTTCTTTGGCATGCAGTATGGCTGTAATTTAGCCTGGTATTTAAAACACCACAAACATCTTTGTTTTTTTGGTTAAAAAAATTTCAGTGTGACTCTTTTGGAATTTGTGCAGTTTATGCATTTTGTCCAGGGAGAAGGAAATATGAGAAAAATATTTGGGTCCTGCTATGGGTCTTTGTTTAGCTTGTTCTGTAAATGTAGCAAAGTGAACATTCTCTGTTAAAATTAAACTCTTTGAATCTGAATTCCAGACAATACACAGCTATAAATACTATGCTATAAATACTATAAATATACAGCTATAAACCCACTGAAAGGAACTCATAGCCAAAAGTCCACACTGGCTCTTCTGCAATATGTGAACCTGCTCACTAATATTTTTCAAGACTTTTCCTTCTTCCCTTCCCTTCCTTTCCCTTCCCTTCCCTTCCCTTCTTCCCTTTCCTTTCCTTTCCTTTCCTTTCCTTTCCTTTCCTTTCCTTTCCTTTCCTTTCCTTTCCTTTCCTTTCCTTTCCTTTCCTTTCCTTCCCTTTCCTTTCCTTCCCTTCCCTTCCCTTCCCTTCCCTTCCCTTCTTCCCTTCCCTTCTTCCCTTCCCTTGAATACATAGGTGGTAAAAATCCTGTTTCCATTCTTTGTTTTAACTATCAAAAGCCAGAGAGGAAAGGTTCAAGTTTCGAAGAAGAGCAACTACGAGTCATATTGTTTGACCTACTCATTGCTGGAACAGAGACAACATCAGTAACACTACAGTGGGCATTCCTCTATTTGGTGGCCTTTCCAGAGATCCAAGGTACAGAACTGTGAAACAGTGCCCTTTAGTAGAAATAGTAATCTTCACCAAGTACATAAAATGGGAAAGAAGGAAGTTAGTATCATGGCAGGAAATTCAGTAATCTGTGTACAGTGCTTGGTTGGGCAGCAAACTGATGTCTACTTAAAGTCAATGAAATGTTTTCCAGAAGGTAACTGAGCTACTTGTTCCTCAGAGAAATGCTGGAAGGAAATAGACACAGTTCTGGGAAACAAGGCAAGACTGAAATGTGAGGATCGTGTAAGGTTGCCCTACACAAATGCCGTCATTCATGAAATCCAACGCATGTCAAGTATAGTTCCTCTTGGAGTAGCTCGTAAAACCATTAATGATGTGCAACTTTTTGGGTACAAAATTCCCAAGGTAAAGGCTGGGTAAAGGTAAACCTTTGAGTGGGAACGGTGTAGTGTTTGTTGGTGATTCTCCAGGCAAATCTGTAGTTGTCTGATGTGAGAGATCGCTGTCTGACTGTCTGTCTGTCTCTCTCTCTCTTTCTGTGTGTGTGTGTGTGTGTGTGTGTGTGTGTGTGTGTGTGTGTGTGTGTGTGTGTGTGTGTCTATATCTCTATATACTGTATCTCTATAATATTACCTATCTCTATAATATTTATCATCTCTATAATATTACCTATCTCTATCTCTATCTCTATGTCTGTCTGTCTGTCTGTCTGTCTCTCTCTCTCTCTCTTTCTCTCTCTGTGTGTGTGTATGTCTCTATATCTCTTTTTTTTGTAATTTTTTAAATTATTTTTCTTCATTAAACATCTGAATATTTTGATACAGATCTACACCCGTTTTTACAACATTGTTATATCTCAATTATGCACATTAAATCATAAATTTACAGTCTCTTCTGTCTTTGTTTTCTTCTCACGTTGTCACACAGTCTTTCCTCTTTTTTTAGTCCAGTTGTACCATCTAGTCCATGTTTTGTAGTATTCTGAGTTGCATTGTCCTTTGAGTTGAATAGTCAGCATGTCCATTTCAGCACATCTATATATTTTGTCCATAGTATATTTTCTGGTGGGATTTGATTGTCTTTCCAATATTGTGCATATATTATTCTTGCCGCAGTTGTAATATGTAGTATTAAATATTGTATGTTTTTTGGATGTTGTTTTTCCATTATCCCCAGCAGGAAAAATTCTGGGGTGAATTCCATTGTTCTCTCTGTAATTTCTTGTAACCAAGCATGCACCTTTTTCCAATAGCCCTTTGCTTTGGGACACAACCACCACGTGTGAAAGAAGGTACCTACGTCTTTTTTACATTTCCAGCAAGCCGAATTCATTTTTGGGTATATTTTGGCCAATCTTGATGGAGATAAATGCCATCTATAAAATATTTTATAATAATTCTCTTTGTATGCTGTTGACTTAGTTATTTTGCAGTTTATATTCCATGTTCTCTCCCAGTCAACCAAGTGTATGTTGTGGTATGTCTCTATATCTCTATATACTGTATTTATCTCTATATCATCTGTCTACAACATCTCTAGCTCTATCTATATATGGTATCTATATCTGTCTTTATCATCTCTATAATATGACCTATCTCTCTCTCTCTCTCTCTCTCTCTCTCTCTCTCTCTCTCTCTCTCTCTCTCTCTCTCTCTCTCTCTCTCTCTCTCTCTCTCTCTCTCTCTCTCTCTCTCTCTCTCTCTCAGAGTAAGAAATTGAGGGACATCCTGATATTTGATGTGGAAAGAAGACACTTACTAATATGCGAGGGTGGGATGGGGAAGGTGTCTTTCCATAAAGACCTTTCAACAAGGCCGGTTCCTGACATCTGAGCCATTCTTAGTTAGGATTGGTGGGGAGTAGCTCATGGTGACAACATCTCCTGCCTTGCTCCCTCACTCCTCTTTTTCTAATACCAAGTTCAGCAATGTTCAGATCTTCTCCCTGCTCCTTCTCTCACCCTCACCTGCTCTCCTTCAACCACATCTCAATGGGCTCGTTCTGGAAGTTCATCCACAGCCATGTCTGACAACAAGAGTTTTCTTCAAGATGACCTATTTGTTTTGACTTCTGCAGGACACCATGGTTTTAGTCAATATCCACTCTGCCCATCGGGATGAATCTCAGTGGAAGTTCCCCAATGAGTTCAACCCCTCCAACTTCCTGAATGAAGAGGGAGAGTTTGTGAAGCCGGAAGCCTTTTTGGCATTTTCAGCAGGTGAATTATTCTCTCTCTATTTCTCCATCTCTCGCTGTCTGATTTGATCTCTCCACCCCCTCTCTCTCACACACACTTTTAACTTTCAACCCCACCAACTTCCTGAATGCCATTTTCAGCAGGTGAAATCTTATTCTCTCTCTCTCTCTCCCTCTCCCCTCTCTCTCTCACACACACATAGTCTTGCTCTCTCTCTCTCTCTCCCTCCCTCCCTCCCTCCCTCCCTCCCTCTCCCTCTCCCTCTCCCTCTCCCTCTCCCTCTCCCTCTCCCTCTCCCTCTCCCTCTCCCTCCCCCCTCTCTCTCTCACACACATAGTCTTGTTTTCTCTCTCCCTCTCCCCCCTCTCCCTCTCCCTCTCCCTCCCCCCTCTCTCTCTCACACACAGTCTTGTTCTCTCTCTCCCTCTCCCCCCTCTCCCTCTCTCTCTCCCTCCCCCCTCTCTCTCACACACACATAGAGTCTTGTTCTCTCTCTCTCTCTCCCTCTCTCCCTCTCTCCCTCTCTCCCTCTCCCTCCCCCCTCTCTCACACACAGAGTCTTGTTCTCTCTCTCTCTCTCCCTCTCCCCTCTCTCTCTCACACACACATAGTCTCTCTCTCTCTCTCTCTCTCTCTCTCTCTCTCTCTCTCTCTCTCTCTCTCTCTCTCTCTCTCTGACATGCATACTTTTACTGACAATTCTTGCACCATGCCATGATCCCAAACAACCCAACCTTTCTTTAGAGACTTACGGAGGCTTTGATTATACTTCAGTGTCCCATAGGAAAAGGGAGCCGAAAAGAATCACAGGGGACTATGTTGAAAGCTATCATTGCAGAACAGCTGAAAAATGTTTCCTTGTGGTCACAGAATTCACTCTAGGGACATCATCCCCTGCGTCTGTGAAAGCCTTGTGGGAGGTTTTCTGTGTGAAAATCTCTTTGGAGACGGTAGGGACAAGATAAAGCAGACGACAGGGTAAATTGCTGAGCCCCCTTCAGACAATTCTTGTGCCTTCTTGGTAGCTGCCTCAGTTGAAACAGATTCTCTAAAGTAAGATCCTCCAGGAGATGTTTCGCAAATAGGAATTACAGGTACTCCTCATTTAGTGACTGCCTCATTTAGCAATGATTCACTGTTACAACAATGATGGAAAAGTAACTTTGCAGTAATGGGGAAAAAAACCCCACGTCTGTAACGAAAAGCAAAGTCCGGGAAGTCCGGGGGAGGGGGAGAGGGGGGAAGGGAAGGGGGTGGGTCGGGGTTAGGGGGGAAGGGGGGAGAAAAATGAAAAATGTTTGTACTTTGTACTTATAAAACTTTTTGAATAAAAAAAAAGAAAGAAAAGCAAAGCTGGAATCAGATGATAAGCCTACTTGCCATTTCATTAGCAACCACCCTCTTCAACCATTGAGTAGCTGGTTCAAATTGTGGGCCCATTTTTCGCAAAAACAGGATGCGCGGGGTGGGGTTTTGGAAGGCCAAAATGGCTGTATTCGGTGTATAACACACACCAACATTTCCACCCTCTTTTAGGGGGAGGAGGAAAGTGTGTCTTATACTCCGAAAAGTACGGTAAGTTATAGCATGAGTTTAACGATTAGACTAGATTTTAGGGCCTTTTTTAATCTTAAAAAGCTTCATTAAATTTGATCATAATCATTGAGCATTTCAATTTTGGAACTGTCATGAGATTTGGGATCATACTGTAGAGAACCAAACAAGTCTAGGAATTGCAACAGGTGTCTGAGGCTGTCTGGATTCCCTCTTTTTCCTTCCCTTTATCTTTTCAGGACCGAGAATCTGCTTGGGGGAAATTCTGGCACGGATGGAGCTCTTCCTCTTCTTCACCAGCATTGTCAGGAACTTCCAGCTATTGTGGCCAGATAAATCCCAAGCTCCAGATTTCACAGCACACTTTGCGGTTACACAATCCCCATCCTGCTTTAAGGTGTTGCTGAAATGTCGCCAGCCAAGTGGGTAGATCGAAGTGAGGATCTGCAAGGCAGCTGATTCAAGACCATCCCGTTCTCTCCAACAGCCAGAGGTCTTCTCTACTTCAAATTCGCCACAAGATCATTTTTATAAAAAAACATAAATAAAGGGCTATCTTACACCACATTTTCCAGTGGATG
Organism: Diadophis punctatus similis; assembly: GCA_023053685.1. Lineage (NCBI taxonomy): Eukaryota > Metazoa > Chordata > Lepidosauria > Squamata > Dipsadidae > Diadophis > Diadophis punctatus. Next base: position 13,690,510 of record JALIGW010000015.1, on the reverse strand, counting down.
ATCAGTCTTGTTTAACGTAAAACTTTTCAACACCACAGACAATACTACAACCCTTCAAAAAGACCTTGACTATATTTCTGAATGGTCAAACAAGTGGCAACTACCAATCTCTATCAACAAATGCTCAGTTTTACACATTGGCAAAAATAATCAAAACACCAAATACAAACTTAATGATCATGACCTTGATGATGATCCTCACTCAGTAAAGGACCTTACTCATCTCAAATGATCTAAGTGCCAGAGCCCACTGCAACTACTTAGCAAAGAAGGCATTAAGAGTGGTTAACCTAATCTTGGCAGCTTCTTCTCTGGTAACATTGTACTCTTAACCGGAGCATACAAAACATTTGCTAGACCGATCCTTGAATGCAGCTCATCAGTCTGGAACCCACACTACATATCAGACATTAACACAATTGAGAATGTCCAGCGATACTTCACAAGAAGAGTATTACATTCCTCTCTTCACAACAGAATTCTTTATGAAACCAGACTTGAAATTTTGGGACTTCAAAATTTAGAACTCCGCCGCCTTCGATCTGACCTTAGTGTAGCTCACAAAATTATCCGCCTCAATGTCCTACCCGTTAACGACTATTTCAGCTTCAACCGCAATAATACACAAGCTCATAATAGATACAAACTTAATGTAAACCGCTCCAGACTTGATTGCAAAAAATTCGACTTCAACAACAGAGTTGTCAACGCCTTGAACACTTTACCTGACTCAGTAGTTTCTTCCCCAAACCCCAAAAACTTCAACCTCTTATTATCTACCATTGACCTCACCCCATTCCTAAGAGGTCAGTAAGGGGCGTGCATAAGCGCACAATCGTGCCTACCGTTCCTGTCCTAATGTACCCATATATTCATACCTCTTTTACTCTTATTCATGCTTGTAATATTACATATATATTCAATCATGTTTTACTGTTTGTACTTTGCTTATAATCATATATGCTTGACAAATAAACAAATACAAATACAAATGATCTGAGGCGGGTTCCTAATTTTTTTACTACCACTCTGTGGGCATGGCTTATTTTGTGGGTGTGGCTTGCCAGCCATGTGACCAGGTGGGCGTGGGCCTCAGGAGCTTGGCAGCGTCCGGAGAAGCGGGAGGGACATTGCCCACCCACAACGCAGCCCCCCGCAGCGGGAGCAGCAAGACCGCGGCAGCAGTTCTTCTAGGAGGCTCCGTCCAGCCTGAATGCTTCTCCCCATTCGATGATCCTAGGCTCCTGCCGCCCATTCCCCCTCCCCTCAGAAGCTCGAGAAGCCTCGAACGTGCAAAAATGCCTAGGATCATCACCGTACGTTCGTGGCTTCTCGGACTGCTGAAGGGAGGGGAATGGAGATAGCTCCTGCCGCCCGTTCTTTCAGCGTCTCACGTGCTCCCTCAGCCATCCTCCCCTGCTTTGACTCACTGTGGGGTAGGAAGTCAGTGCATGCGCAATGAAAGAAGCTCGGCTTCTGGGCATGCGCAAAAGAAAAAAAAATTTAAATTAAAAAATGGCGGCGCCCAGGCACCAGCAACCGAATGCACCGGTACTGTGACATCACCAGCGGGCCGCTACCGGTGCTATAGAGTGGACCGCACTGGTAGGAACCCACCACTGCAAATGATGGAGGTGAAATTCATTCTCCAGGTCTCTTCTCTCTTTCTTCTAGGTTACTGAAAGGAAGAATGGAGAAGAGCAGAGTCCATAGCTTCTTTATCAAATGGCTCTTCCTGGCAAGAGAATCTGGGTTCCTTACAGAGTGGGGAAGTTGTGGAGGAAGGATGACAAAGGGATTCTTGGCTTTTGTGTGTGTGTGTGTTGGGGGGCAACTTGCCTTGGTCTTTGCCAGTCAACCAGACAAGCGAGGCCAAGTCAAGAAACAGACACCACTGGGATTTCAGATATGCTACTGTCAGGCAGTGATTTTATGTTGCCTGTTACATATATATGCAGGGGGATGCATCCCTATCAAATATAGTGGTTTATTCCTGAGCACGTGATTAATATGTTCCTAGTACGCATGTGTACATTCCTTTCTTTTGTTCCTCCCTTTCTCTTCTGCTTCTGTAAGGAGCAAGACCTATTTTATAGCCAAGATGTGATTTATTATTTTTGTACTGAAATAAATACTTTATACCTTAGTATTTAAACTGCGGTTTTCTTTAATAATGTCAGAGTTTCAGGAAAAGATCTATTTTGCCTCTGATGGGAGTAATTCTTATCTAACAGCTACTTTATTTTGGAGGATGTATTGAAAGTCTCTTCATCTTTTGAAAGTCTCTTCATCCTCTTTCACGGCCTCTTTAGAGGGACACATTTATTTGGAGGATGTATTTACAGACTCTTGAAAGTCTCCTTCATGGCTTCTTTTGAAGGACAACAAAGTGTGGGAACAACACTTCCTTCTCAAGGACAGTGTCAAATTTTTTGTCTGGCACTACAATTGCCCAGTGCCGGACAAAAGAGCCGAGGACAAAAGAGCCGAGGTGGCGCAGCGGTTAGAGTGCAGTACTGCAGGCCACTTTAGCTGACTGTGATCTGCAGGTCAGCGGTTCAAATCTCACCAGGCTCAAGGTTGACTCAGCCTTCCATCCTTCCGAGGTAGGTAAAATGAGGTCCCAGATTGTTGGGAGCAATCTAAAATATACATTGCTTACTGGTGTAAACCGCTTAGAGAGTGCTTGCACTGTGAGGCGCTATATAAATCTCACAAATAAATAAATAAATAAATAAATAAATAAATAAATAAATAAATAAATAAATAAATAAATAAATAAATAAATAAATAAATAAATAAATAAATAAATAATAAAGACAGGCAGACAGACAGACAGATATAGACAGACAGACAGATAGGTGATAAACAGATAGATAGATAGAGGATTGATAGATGATAGATAGATGATAGATAGATGATTGATAGATGATTGATAGATGATAGATGGATAGATAGACAGATATAGACAGACAGACAGAGCCGAGGTGGCGCAGCGGTTAGAGGCAGTACTGCAGGCCACTTCAGCTGACTGTGATCCGCAGGTCAGCGGTTCAAATCTCACCAGCTCAGGGTTGACTCAGCCTTCCATCCTTCCGAGGTAGGTAAAATGAGGATCCAGATTGTTGGGGGCAATATACATTGCTTACTGATGTAAACCACTTAGAGAGTGCTTGCACTGTGAGGCGGTATATAAGTCTCACAAACAAACAAACAAACAAACAAACAAACAAACAAACAAACAAATTCTATCTTGCATCAGAGGAAGTCTGTTGTTGTCCAAGAACCTCCAGATATTCTTGTACAGAATTGCTAGATAGGTAGAATCCTTTTTCTGCATGCAGCATCTCCACACACCTAAAAGTTGGATTTACACTCTGTCAATTGATCTTAGCTCAGGCAGATGTGACTATAGTTTGTTTTTTCCAATAGTTTCCGAGCATTTGTGCCTGTAAAGCTGTAAGTTTGAAGATGAACTTAGCAATAAGCACTTAGACTTATATACCACTTCATAGTGCTTTACAGTCCTCTCTAAGCGGTTTACAGAGTTCAGCATATTGCCCCCAACAATCTGGGTCCTCATTTTACCTACTTCGGAAGGATGGAAGGCTGAATCAACCTTGAGCCGGTGAGATTTGAACCGCTGACCTGCGGATCACAGTCAGCTGAAGTAGCCTGCAGTGCTGCACTCTAACCACTGTGCCACCTCGGCTCTTTTGTCCGGCACTGGGCAATTGTAGTGCTCACTTAATTCTTTAAGAGAAACTGAAAGATTAACATATTAACAGAATTGGAAGGGACCTTGTAGGTCATCTAGTCCAACCCCCAACCCCACCCAAGCAGAAGACCTACACCATTTCTGGTGATCGCGTGCTTCGATAATATTCATGTAGACCATCAAGAATGGATGACAATTGGAGTAGTTTCAACTGCTCTATTCTTGGGCTGATTCTGTTGTAGAACACAGAGCTTTTGGCATAGGTTAGATGTTGGTGGAGCTACACTCAATAGCAATAGCACTTAGACTTATACACTGCTTCATAGTGCTTGACAGCCTTCTCTAAGCGGTTTATACAGTCAGCATCTTGCCCCCAACAATCTGGTCCCCCATTTTACCAACCTCGGAAGGATAGAAGGCTGAGTCAACCTTGAGCCGGTCAGGATCAAACTGCTGACAGTGGGCACAATTAATCTGCAATACTGCATTCTAACCAATGCAACACCACGGTTCAGGTACAAGTATGCAGCGAGGAACAGCTTGCAGATTTTGCTTACAAATGAGGTGAGAAAACCTACAGTATTTTTTGGAGTATAAGACACACCTTTTTCCTCCCTAAAAGAGGCTGAAAATTTGGGTGCGTCTTATACTCCGAATGTAGCTTTTCCGAAGCTTTTTTCCCCAGTCCTAAGGAGGTGCTAACGATCTTCCCGGCTTCCTACTCCGTCTTTGCAGGCTTGTTTTCATTCTTACTCCCTCTGAAAAAGGTCTTTTCAGCCCTAACAAGGTGCTAACGATCTTACCGGCTTGCAGCATTTTTTAATTCCTACTCCCTCCGAAGTAGTTTTTTCCTGCCCTAAGTCTTTGCAGGCTTGTTTTCATTCCTACTCCCTCTGAAAAAGGTCTTTTCAGCCCTATCCAGGGGATAAAATAATGTGCTGAAGCTGAACAGACTAAGGACGCTAGCCAGATGAATACCTGATAGGTAGATTTTTTCCCCTATTTTCCTCCCCCAAAACTAAGGTGCATCTTATACTCCAGTGCGTCTTATACTCCGAAAAATACGGTATTTGTGCAACCAGGTTCTGCACCTCTTGTGAATGCTGTTGGTAGGGAAAGGACCCTACCTCATGGGAGACATGGTCAGGGCTACGGATTCCTTTCTTTGTTTGTTTGGGTCCCCCCCCCTTTCCCCTTTCTTTTCATTTGCTTAATTGTGGGACCGTCTTCTCCAGATTCATAAGATGAAATGTTTTCTGAAGTTTTAGACAACTACGTAGTGCTGTATTTTTTCCTGAGGCTCCTAATGCTAATTTTCTGCTTGCCAAACTGCAGCTTGTGACATCTGGTTTTACAACACCATGAATCCTCGTCTTGATTTAAAGATTTAGTCTTTGGCACATTGGCAGGAGAGCAACACAGAACGAAGCGTTCCTGCCTATCGGCATGGCTGTTTTCAGCTGGCTGGTTGGTCTTTCTCTCCTATTCCTCTGTTTCTGGAAGAACCAACGTCCCAAAGGTTTCCCCCCTGGACCATGGAGGCTGCCCCTGCTTGGGAACCTGCTTCAATTCATTAAGAGGTACCCTCTGAAGGAGCTGGACCAGGTAAAGTGCTCTATCCTCTCTCCAGTGGTAGGAGTCAAATAATTCCACCACCATTCGCTGAAAATTTGCACACGGTTTCTGCATATGTGTGGACGCATGGCCTCCACGCACAGCTTCCGTGCATGTGTGGCTTCTGCCACGCAGTGAGGCTCGACTGAGCAGCCTTTCAGGGCTCTCTGGGACAGTGGCTGCTTCTCTCCACACTTATTCAGCAGCTGTGAGCCGCCACTTTCCTCTAAGTCCCGTCTGGAAAGCGCTGCGGCTGAGAGAAACAGCATTCAACATGGCTGCTGCTTCTCTGTGCCGCAGTGCTTTCCAGATGGGACTTAGAGGAAAGTGGCGGCTCACAGCTGCTAAATTGCACAAGACGCTCTCCCAGCAAGAGCAGCAGTGGAGAGAAGCAGCTGCCGACCCGGAGAGCACATGGAGTGTCTCCGTGAGCTACCAAGGTTCAGCAAGGGACGGAAGAAGCTTTCCAGAGGGGACTTCTTACAGGTAAGAAGAACCATACAGTCCATTCCCAAACTGCTTCGGCCCTCCTGCGTCCCCCCTGTGGCTCTCCAGCCTAGCGCGGCAGGCTGCAGGCTGAATAAATTGCTTTGGCCCAGGAGGCTATAGTTTGAGGCCAGAGGGGGCGGTGGCATGCGGGCAGAGACCCGGGCAATAGCAATAGCAATAGCAATAGCACTTAGACTTATATACCGCTTCATAGTGCTTTACAGCTCTCTCTAAGCGGTTTACAGAGTTCAGCATATTGCCCCCAACAATCTGGGTCCTCATTTTACCCACCTCGGAAGGATGGAAGGCTGAGTCAACCTTGAGCCTAGTGAGATTTGAACAGCTGAACTGCTGAACTAGCAATCAGCTGAAGGTCGCAATGCTGCTTTTAACCACTGCGCTATCTCAGCTCCTAGGCAGGAGCAGGGGAATGGTGCATTCCCCGACCTCACCGAGGCGAACGGCGAGCGGGTGGAAGCTCCGGAGCAAGGCTGGAGCTGGGGAATGGTGCATCCCTGGGCCCCTACCCAAGGCGAAGGGCAAGTGGGTGGCATGCTTACCTTTGGTGAGCAGAGCAGGAGAGGCGCGGAGCCGAAGCACGGAGATTAGCTGGGCCGTGTAGCAAAGGCAAGATCTATAGGGCGAGGTGGGCAGGGCAGGGCGAGCGGCAACTGGGTGGGTGGGGGTGTCGCTGACTGGGCAGGTGGGGGCATGGCCAGCAAGAGGTGGTATTTGCCAGTTCTCTGAACTACTCAAAATTTCTGCTTGAACCTGTTCGAACTGGCTGAATACCACCTCTGCCTCTCTCATGTTAAACTGGACAAGGTGAATCCATCAACATTTTTTGCTGCTTTTGGAAACAACTGAAATGGGACAGGTGTGGTTGTTAACTTTGCTACATGAGATCTGAATTTTGCTTGGCTCAGGATTTAGAGAAAAACATTTAGAATCTTTGGGACATGTGAACAATCCCTGCCATTTGATGTAGAGGAATCCTAATTCTAATTGAATCAAACTCCTGAAAGATTAATCAGCTGTTTAAGGGGAATTATGTTCACCTTTGAAGTTTTCAAGTTAAACACTCGCTTTCCAAAACCTGCTGGAGAAATTTGGCACTCTAGAAGGTTAAATAAGGTTATTGTTTGTCTGCATCAATGAATAATGTATGATTCAGGTGATTACCAAACAAGTCAATCAACTCTATTTGTTCCTCCCCCCCAAAAAAATATTGTTTTGCATTTTGAAAGAATATAAAGAAATGAAACAGTGGGATAAAGTATAGGTAGATCAATAACAAGTCCATTTCAGATCGTCATTGGTTAACAACCTTTGGTTAACAGGACAGGTACAGACTTCAACAGATAGTTAAAACCAGAGGTGAAATGCTACCGGTTTGAACCGGTTCTCCCAAACCAGTAGTAAAAAATGCTACCGGTTCAGGAGAACCGGTATATCCGACCATCAGCTGTGCGATGATCAGCTGTGCCGCGGGATCTAGATTAGCTAGAAAGTAAGATTTCCTGCTTTCTAGCTAATCTAAACCTCACAGCACAGCTGATCTCACCCCTCACTGTACTACTTACCTTTGCAAACTCTGATGGCTTCAAAATGCTCCTTTTTCAGTGCTGCACGGTAGTGCCTGCGGGGTGCATGCGCGCATGCGAAGTGCACCAATAGCAGACTTCAGAGGATTTCACCCCTGGTTAGAACTGCAGGAAAAAAACCCATTACAACCAGCCTGCGTTCCATTGCATGAACCAGAAAGAGGGCTAAGGAAATATCTACAAACACCCCCGCCATCCTGGACATAAACTGTTTCAACTTCTCCCTTCAGGATAGACTATAGGGCATTGTATGCCAAAACAGGGACAGTTTTCCCTTTCCCAGTTTTCATGCCTTCACTTTGTTGAACACTTAATTCCCCCAGTATTGTCTTATGTCTTAGGATATTTACTCATGTAGTAGGCTGTATTGCTATTCTTTTTTTTTTTGTCTTCTCATCTTTCCTACTACCTTCTCCTATTGGTATTTATGATGATCACTTGTTGCATCTTACGATTAATGATTGCAACTATGATCTATGATCTATGACCTATCACTTTGTTGTTTGTAAGTACACTGAGAGCTTATGCACCGGAGACAAATGTCTTGCTTAGCAACATAAATTTTGGATTCCATTGTGGTTCTAAGTCAGTGGTTCCCAATCTTTTTGTGATCGAGTACCACTTGGAGGTGCCGTACAGTCGCCGCGTACCACCTGGTTCCAGAGAAACTAAATTCGATCAGATATCACTTTATTTCCATAATTGTACTGTTCCTTTTTTGGCCCAGCGCATCCAGCAACTGGATTCTCGGGCTGCTGGGACCAGGTGGGTGGCGCGTGGCAACAGTTGCAAATCGTTGCCAGATTATCTTGTGTTAGGCAGTAAACATTTTTGTGAAGTAAAAAATAACTAACTAAAAATCGTTCATGACCCCGAAAGTGTTCGCGTACCACCTGGAAGGCCCTCGCGTACCACTCGTGGTACACGTACCACAGGTTGGGAACCACTGTTCTAAGTGGAGAACTCCCTCTATTATGTTGCAACACTCCGATGTTTAATCCCAAGTAATTTCCTGATGCCTCTGTGCTAATATTCCTAGCTACTTTGTTTCAGCTGGCAAAAAAATATGGTCCTGTCTTCAGTTTTTATTTTGGAAGAACACCCGTGGTCTTCACTCATGGGTTTCCTTCAGCAAAGGAGGTTCTCATGATAAAAGGCACAGAATTTGCTGGAAGGACAGCATTTCCTATAACGGATGCCACCGCTAACAAAAAAGGTAACAGAATATAATTTCCAATTCTATTTTATTTTATTTCCAAATGCCTGTTTACTCTCGATAAGAATCCAAGTTATCCTGTTACCAATGGTAGCAGCATATCTGTTATCCAGTTACCAAAAGCCCTTTTATTCTGCTTTCTGGAGCGCTGACCAAAACATAATAACAGGCTTGAAAGGACCTTGGAGGTCTTCTAGTCCAACCCCCTGCTCAAGCAGGAAATCCTATACCATTTCAGACGGATTGTTGTCTAATCTCTTCTTAAAAACCTTCAATGTTGGAGCATCCACACTATCTGGGGGCAGGTCATTCCACTGATTAAATGTTCCATCAGGAAATTTCTCCTTAGTTCCAGGTAGCATCTCTCTTTAATGATTTCCACCCACTGCTTCTTGTCCTAGCATCAGGTGCTTTGGAGAATAGGTTGACCTCGCTCTTCTTTGTGAAAGACTGCTATCATGCCACTCCTAGTCCTTCATTTCACTAGAGTAGATATACCCCATTCCTGCATCCTTTCTTTATATGTTTTAGCCTCCAGCCCTCTAACCATCTCTGTTGATCTTCTCTGCACTCTTTTTTATATTGTGGTGACCTAAACTAGATGCAATATTCCGAGTGTGGTCTTACCAAGGCATTATAAATTGTTATTAACATCTCTCGTGATCTTCTCATGAAAGAAAGAAGAATCTCTTGAAATGTTAGAATTATCTTCCTTCTTTCTTCTGTAACATTTATGAATAACAATACAGTATAAACGTGGACATTCAGCTAAAGAAATAATATCACAATTTGTTCATGTACCAGGAAAAAAAATCTCGATGTATTTGTCTTGCCATGATAACTTTTCATTAGTTTAGCATTGGTGGTATAATTTTAGTAATACTTGGTTCATTTATTGATTTTGTCATATTTGAAAATACACTTTTGCTTTAAAAATAAGTACCGTATTTTTCGGAGTATAAGACGCACCTTAGTTTTTGGGGAGGAAAATAGGGGAAAACAATCTGCCTACCAGGTATTCATCTGGCTAGCGTCCTTAGTCTGGTCAGCTTCAGCACATTATTTTATCCCCTGGTTAGGACTTAAAAAAACCTTCTTCTGAGAGAGTAACAATGAAAGAGCATGCAAGCCAGTAAGAGCTGGGAAGATCGTTAGCACCTGGTTAGGGCTAGAAAAAAACTTATTCGGAGCAAGTAGAGCAATGAAAAAAACCCTGCAAAGACTTAGGGCTGGAAAAACATTCTTTGGAGAGAGTAACAATGAAAAAGCCTGCAAGGTAAGAGCTGGGAAGATCTGTTAGCACCTAGTTAGGGCTGGAAAAAAAAAAGCTACATTCGAAGTATAAGACGCACCTGAATTTTCAGCCACTTTTAGGGAGGAAAAAGGTGCATCTTATACTCCAAAAAATACCGTAAGTAAATCACATGAATGATTGTTGGATATTTTTTCAGGTTTGCTGACATTAAGATATGGTGAAGTATGGAAGGGGCAAAGAAAGTTTTCACAGATACTTTTCAGAAACTGTAGATGGAGCAAAAAATCAGTGGAAGAAAAGATCCTGGAGGAAACATCTTATTTGATTCAAGCGTTCACTGATAATATGAGTAAGCTCTCCTGGGACAGGATGGGATGATTGGGAAATTGTCAGTTGTTGATGTTTCCCATAGAACCCAACTGAGTTGACCTAAAGAATGACCATTAAGTGTGTGTACTGCAGTAAAGTAAGAGGAGCTTAGGATTCTGGTTGGATAAAATTCCAAGTCACCTCGGAAGGATGGAAGACTGAGTCAACCTTCAGCTGGTCAGGATTGAACTCCTGGCAGTGGGCAGTTAGCCTGCAATACTGCATTCTAACCACTGTGCATCATGGATGGATGGATGATGGATGGGTGGAAGGCTGAGTCAATCTTGAGCCTGGTGAGATTCGAACTGGAAAATTGCAGGCAGTCGGCAGTCAGCAGAAGTGGCTTGCAGTACTGCACTCTAACCACGGCTCCGCCATAGTTCATAAGTCCATTTTAGATGGACTTTTAGATTTCAGCAAGATTTATTTGTTAGAAAAAGATTGAAAATAGCAGATACCATTTGACCTTCCTGACTCTTTTGCATGAAAGTTCATTGTGAGCTGATCCAAGAGAGAGAGAGAGAGAGAGATTTATTTTCTTTCATTTTATTTCACAGGCGTTCCTTTTGATCCTTATGAGTTTCTGGACACTGCAGTCGCCAATATAATTTGTGCCCTCATATTTGGGAAACGTTTGGAATATGACAACCGCTTCTTCAGGACTCTCCTGGATGGGATACATCTAAGTTCCAAAATGACGGTGGGACCCTGGGCCTTGGTATGCTTAACAAGAATCCTGAAGATTGTTTGTAATTAATCCACAACTAATTGCAATTTATATTTCCATATCTCACTCATTGTGGAATGCTTTGGTTTTCAATTGCAGTTAGAGCAGTATCTCACCAGGGTGTGGGCACAAGTGGGTGAAGCTGCTGTGTGAAGCAATTTGGTCCAAACTTGCAGTTATCCCAATTTAATGAAGGCCAGTTTCTATACTGAAATTTAACCTTATTGGGACATTTGATTGCCAGTCAGTTTGGGAATGAGAGATATTAGCAGGGATTTATTTTCCCCACTCAATACATCCTGCAAAGAAGACTACCCAGCTGCTGTGGCCTAGAGGTGGAGCTCTTGCCTCATAATCAGGAGGTTGTGAGTTCGATCCTAGGTAGAGGCAGATGTAAGGGGGTTGGACTAGATGACCTGCAAGGTCCCTTCCAACTCTGTTAATCTGACCTGATTACTTTACCATGATCAAATTCATCAATGTTGGTTTTTGGTCTGTTTGCTGGCAGCTTTACAATGAGGTGTCCTTGTTAAGAAGTCTCCCCCTGCCCCACCAGACGATACTAAGAACTGCAAAGAAAATAGAGGCTTTTATTCAACAAGAGGTGGAAGAACACAAGGTGACTTTGACCCCTGGAGAACCTCGTGATTTCACTGATGCCTACTTAGAAGAAATGCAGAAGGTAGATGGTTCAATTTGCCGGTCTTTCTTTTCCTGTGGTTTTGACATTGTCCCTTAGGAAAGTGCAACAGAAACATGGATACAGTGGCTTTTCTAAAGGTCTACTTTCGACCCGGTGCTTTGCATGTTGTACAGCACCAACTAACTAGGGCAGGGGCCCCCAACCTTTTGGGCACCAGCGACCGATTCCGTGGAGAAAGTTTTTTTCTGTGGACAGGGGTGGGTGTGGTTTTGCATGATGCCTGCATCTCATTGGATGGAGCTTCCCTTATTTGCACAGCCCAGTTTCTGGCATGCTGAGACCCCGTGCTAGTCCACGGACCAGGGGTTGGAGACTCCTAAACTAGAGTAGATCTTTAGTCCAGGACAGGGGAGATAGTCCCCTTTGCCAGCTCTGTGGGATCTTTATTCTCTTGCTGAACTCTTTATATCATAATGGGTTAAAAGTCTGTAGAGATTCTCAGTCATCCAGGCAGGCACGGGATCCTAATTTTTTTACTACCACTCTGTGGGCGTGGGTTATTTTGTGGGTGTGGCTTGCCAGCCATGTGACTGGGTGAGCATGGCTTGTCGGCCATGTGACCGGGTGGGCGTGGCTTGCCGGTCATATATTAGTTATTTCAGAGAGATGTTACTACTATTTTTGCTATTTTATACCTTACAAGCTTTGCATACAAAGTGCGTGTTACACCATGGCAACACAGCAACCTTTATATGCAGAAAATGCTATAGTTAAAAGACAAGCAAGTCTTATACAGCATTTTTGGTTTCAGTCATGGATTCCTTAGACGAAAATATTGAGGACTGTTAAAAGAACAGTATATAAGTACAGGATCATCACCGCGCATTCGTGGCTTCTTGGACTGCTGAAGGGAGGGGAATGGAGATAGCTCCTGCCACCCGTTCTTTCAGCGTCTCATGCACTCCCTCAGCCATCCTCCCCTGCTTGGACTCACTGTGGGGTAGGAAGGCAGTGCATGCAAAGTGCCGGAAGCTCGGCTTCTGGGCATGCGCAGAAGAAATTTTTTAAAAAAATTTAAATTTTTTTTAATGGCGGCCCCAGGCACCGGCAACCGACCGCACCGGTACTGTGACGTCACCAGCGGGCCGCTACCGGTGCTATAGAGTGGACCGCACTGGTAGGAACCCACCACTGCTCACAGTGCTATGGACCATGGCAAGTCCGGGTTGAAAAAAAAGGAGGGTTTACAACCATTAGCTTACCAGACGTATTTAACTGCCAACTGGAAGGCATTTGACTAATGAAATAGAACCTCGACTGACTGTTCCTATTTTTTAGAATTCTAACGTATACCTGAGAGTTTGGAAGAAGGACAAATAAAATTAGCCAGGTTCATTTTGCAACTCTGTTGGTAAAGGCCAAGAAACCCATTTGTAGACCTTCCAGTTCTCAGGAGAATTGGAAAACCTTGGAAGCAGAGAGGAACCTTAAGCTCAAAGTCTGACAATTTGCACTGGACATCTTTCAGAGATTCAAACTCCTCAAATGAGGAATCATAGCTGGCAAGCTGTCTCATCAACCACCCAGGATCTCTCATTCTCCAAATTTCAAATCCCAGCCTCCGGAGGCTAAAAAACATCTCGCTCCAGAGCTGGCACTTTATCCCTTTTTTACATTTCAGGTACATTAGCTCTTGGGGGAGCAATGGCTAGTGGTTAAAGCAGTGGTTCCCAACCTTTTTGTGATCGAGTACCACTTGGAGGTCCCGTACAGTCGCCGCGTACCACCTAGTTCCAGAGAAACTAAATTCACTTTATTTCCATAATTGTACCGTTCCTTTTTTGGCCCCGCGCATCCAGCAACTGGATTCTTGGGCCGCTGGGACCAGGTGGGTGGCGTGTGGCAACAGTTGCAAATCGTTGCCAGATTATCTTGTGTTAGGCAGTAAACATTTTTGTGAAGTAAAAAATAACTAACTAAAAATCGTTCATGACCCCGAAAGTGTTCGCGTACCACCTGGAAGGCCCTCGCGTACCACTCGTGGTACACGTACCACAGGTTGGGAACCACTGTTCTAAGTGGAGAACTCCCTCTATTATGTTGCAACACTCCGATGTTTAATCCCAAGTAATTTCCTGATGCCTCTGTGCTAATATTCCTAGCTACTTTGTTTCAGCTGGCAAAAAAATATGGTCCTGTCTTCAGTTTTTATTTTGGAAGAACACCCGTGGTCTTCACTCATGGGTTTCCTTCAGCAAAGGAGGTTCTCATGATAAAAGGCACAGAATTTGCTGGAAGGACAGCATTTCCTATAACGGATGCCACCGCTAACAAAAAAGGTAACAGAATATAATTTCCAATTCTATTTTATTTTATTTCCAAATGCCTGTTTACTCTCGATAAGAATCCAAGTTATCCTGTTACCAATGGTAGCAGCATATCTGTTATCCAGTTACCAAAAGCCCTTTTATTCTGCTTTCTGGAGCGCTGACCAAAACATAATAACAGGCTTGAAAGGACCTTGGAGGTCTTCTAGTCCAACCCCCTGCTCAAGCAGGAAATCCTATACCATTTCAGACGGATTGTTGTCTAATCTCTTCTTAAAAACCTTCAATGTTGGAGCATCCACACTATCTGGGGGCAGGTCATTCCACTGATTAAATGTTCCATCAGGAAATTTCTCCTTAGTTCCAGGTAGCATCTCTCTTTAATGATTTCCACCCACTGCTTCTTGTCCTAGCATCAGGTGCTTTGGAGAATAGGTTGACCTCGCTCTTCTTTGTGAAAGACTGCTATCATGCCACTCCTAGTCCTTCATTTCACTAGAGTAGATATACCCCATTCCTGCATCCTTTCTTTATATGTTTTAGCCTCCAGCCCTCTAACCATCTCTGTTGATCTTCTCTGCACTCTTTTTTATATTGTGGTGACCTAAACTAGATGCAATATTCCGAGTGTGGTCTTACCAAGGCATTATAAATTGTTATTAACATCTCTCGTGATCTTCTCATGAAAGAAAGAAGAATCTCTTGAAATGTTAGAATTATCTTCCTTCTTTCTTCTGTAACATTTATGAATAACAATACAGTATAAACGTGGACATTCAGCTAAAGAAATAATATCACAATTTGTTCATGTACCAGGAAAAAAAATCTCGATGTATTTGTCTTGCCATGATAACTTTTCATTAGTTTAGCATTGGTGGTATAATTTTAGTAATACTTGGTTCATTTATTGATTTTGTCATATTTGAAAATACACTTTTGCTTTAAAAATAAGTACCGTATTTTTCGGAGTATAAGACGCACCTTAGTTTTTGGGGAGGAAAATAGGGGAAAACAATCTGCCTACCAGGTATTCATCTGGCTAGCGTCCTTAGTCTGGTCAGCTTCAGCACATTATTTTATCCCCTGGTTAGGACTTAAAAAAACCTTCTTCTGAGAGAGTAACAATGAAAGAGCATGCAAGCCAGTAAGAGCTGGGAAGATCGTTAGCACCTGGTTAGGGCTAGAAAAAAACTTATTCGGAGCAAGTAGAGCAATGAAAAAAACCCTGCAAAGACTTAGGGCTGGAAAAACATTCTTTGGAGAGAGTAACAATGAAAAAGCCTGCAAGGTAAGAGCTGGGAAGATCTGTTAGCACCTAGTTAGGGCTGGAAAAAAAAAAGCTACATTCGAAGTATAAGACGCACCTGAATTTTCAGCCACTTTTAGGGAGGAAAAAGGTGCATCTTATACTCCAAAAAATACCGTAAGTAAATCACATGAATGATTGTTGGATATTTTTTCAGGTTTGCTGACATTAAGATATGGTGAAGTATGGAAGGGGCAAAGAAAGTTTTCACAGATACTTTTCAGAAACTGTAGATGGAGCAAAAAATCAGTGGAAGAAAAGATCCTGGAGGAAACATCTTATTTGATTCAAGCGTTCACTGATAATATGAGTAAGCTCTCCTGGGACAGGATGGGATGATTGGGAAATTGTCAGTTGTTGATGTTTCCCATAGAACCCAACTGAGTTGACCTAAAGAATGACCATTAAGTGTGTGTACTGCAGTAAAGTAAGAGGAGCTTAGGATTCTGGTTGGATAAAATTCCAAGTCACCTCGGAAGGATGGAAGACTGAGTCAACCTTCAGCTGGTCAGGATTGAACTCCTGGCAGTGGGCAGTTAGCCTGCAATACTGCATTCTAACCACTGTGCATCATGGATGGATGGATGATGGATGGGTGGAAGGCTGAGTCAATCTTGAGCCTGGTGAGATTCGAACTGGAAAATTGCAGGCAGTCGGCAGTCAGCAGAAGTGGCTTGCAGTACTGCACTCTAACCACGGCTCCGCCATAGTTCATAAGTCCATTTTAGATGGACTTTTAGATTTCAGCAAGATTTATTTGTTAGAAAAAGATTGAAAATAGCAGATACCATTTGACCTTCCTGACTCTTTTGCATGAAAGTTCATTGTGAGCTGATCCAAGAGAGAGAGAGAGAGAGAGATTTATTTTCTTTCATTTTATTTCACAGGCGTTCCTTTTGATCCTTATGAGTTTCTGGACACTGCAGTCGCCAATATAATTTGTGCCCTCATATTTGGGAAACGTTTGGAATATGACAACCGCTTCTTCAGGACTCTCCTGGATGGGATACATCTAAGTTCCAAAATGACGGTGGGACCCTGGGCCTTGGTATGCTTAACAAGAATCCTGAAGATTGTTTGTAATTAATCCACAACTAATTGCAATTTATATTTCCATATCTCACTCATTGTGGAATGCTTTGGTTTTCAATTGCAGTTAGAGCAGTATCTCACCAGGGTGTGGGCACAAGTGGGTGAAGCTGCTGTGTGAAGCAATTTGGTCCAAACTTGCAGTTATCCCAATTTAATGAAGGCCAGTTTCTATACTGAAATTTAACCTTATTGGGACATTTGATTGCCAGTCAGTTTGGGAATGAGAGATATTAGCAGGGATTTATTTTCCCCACTCAATACATCCTGCAAAGAAGACTACCCAGCTGCTGTGGCCTAGAGGTGGAGCTCTTGCCTCATAATCAGGAGGTTGTGAGTTCGATCCTAGGTAGAGGCAGATGTAAGGGGGTTGGACTAGATGACCTGCAAGGTCCCTTCCAACTCTGTTAATCTGACCTGATTACTTTACCATGATCAAATTCATCAATGTTGGTTTTTGGTCTGTTTGCTGGCAGCTTTACAATGAGGTGTCCTTGTTAAGAAGTCTCCCCCTGCCCCACCAGACGATACTAAGAACTGCAAAGAAAATAGAGGCTTTTATTCAACAAGAGGTGGAAGAACACAAGGTGACTTTGACCCCTGGAGAACCTCGTGATTTCACTGATGCCTACTTAGAAGAAATGCAGAAGGTAGATAGTTCAATTTGCCGGTCTTTCTTTTCCTGTGGTTT